>VWZV01009632.1:222493-304852 GCA_013397155.1 Irena cyanogastra | reverse complement strand
GGTTTTTTTTTTTGTTTTTTTTTTTTGGTCTTTTTTTTTTTCTACCCAAAGAGAGAGAGAGAAAGCGAGAGACCGGGAGGGGTGGGGGGAAAGGAATGATAATTCTTCGGAGCACAAATGCCTTTGGTAACATTTTTATGTGTTTAATCGCTTCTCCCCTATTTCAACTCCGAGAGTTGATAACTGTTTCAATTTAATCAGTCTGCTCTTGTTTTATCTTCTTTCTTCACTGATCTTCCTCAGCGTAGGGGATTTGCTCCTGGTTTGCTGGTTTAGGTGGATTGTCAGACNTGTGCTTTGTTTGTTATTGTATTATTATTTTTATTATTATTATTTTTTCAATTTATCCGAGCACGCCTGTTGGCGCGCGTGTTCGCGGATGGGCAGCGGGCACACGGACACGCGGGGACGGGCGCGCAACTCCGGCGCTTGGCGGCAGGAGGCCGGGGAGGCGCTCCCCCCGCGCCCGTCCGCGTCCCCCCCGCGGTCCCTCGGCTCCTCCAGGGCCGTGTCAGTGACCGGGGTGGCGGGCGCCGCCAAGCCCCTGGCCCCCGGGCTGTGCGCCCGCGGCGCGCAGCTTTGTTCCGGGGCCGCAGAGGCTGCCGTGCCCTCCTCCTGCACACCCTCCCCTACCCCAGCCGGCCCGCCGAGCCACCTTCCTGGGCACAGCCTCCCCGCTCCTGCCCGGGGACTCCTCGTAAAGCGATCAGAGGATGCCCGGTGGCGGCCAGGCTCCCGAGCATCTTCCAACTTCCAGCCTCGGGTTCCCGTCAAACTTGGGAAGGCGCTCTGCCGAGCACATGACCTTTTGTTGATCTCGCAGGAGCTATTATTTTTAGGCAAGTTAACATCTCAGCCCTCCGTCAGGAGACTATCTTTCTGCCTGCGTGGGGGGGGGGACAAGCAGAAAAAGAAAGGAAAAAAGTGAAACTCCTGCCTCCAAGTTTTGGTCGTCGCTTCTCTCGCGGAGTGTCAAGAGCCGGGTCTGGGTGTGACGAGCGGGCTTCGGGTATGACGTAGATGTGCCTGTCTCCCCCTGCCCGAAACAGGAGCCTTCCCTGCTTGGAATTAAGTTTCTGCTGTCACTGGTGATGGCTTGTGACCTCCGAGAGTTTAGTCCTTCTTTCATATGGTCTGGTTCTCCCAAGATGTTTGGAAGCGTGTTCTCAGGCGCTTGTACGTAAGTCCGTTGATGGTCCCGCATCCCTCCCCTCCGGCTTCTTTTTTAAAGGTTATTCATAGCCCCTTGTGCGGCTGCAGTAAACAATCCAAACTTTCATTTCTAAGCAGTAAATGAAAGAATGCCAGGATGCGCGTTACTGAGGTTTTTCTCATCTTCGTGAAAGCTACCTCCTGTATAAACATTTGGTTGTATCTGACTATGCAATACAAGCTAGGTGCTAGACCAGCTGGTTAAAAATATGCTAAGTCAAGCTGTTCATCGTTCAAACCTACTGAATTTGATAGTAAAGGCATAGAAAAGAAGGCAAGATAAAAACATTTTAAGTGGGCTGAGGAACACGCATGCAAAGGAAGGACAGGAAAGAACACTTGAATTAAGAGATCAGAGGAAATTAAAATTTGGAAATGCAGAAAAGAACTATTTTAACACTTTCAATCCTTGTTCTGAAACTAGAACGCTTCCTTACTAGAAAGTGAAATTGGCTTGGTTGCTCTTCTCCAAGGTCATCTTTAATGCAATTAATTTTGCAGACTTGGAATACTTGACATTTTCCTTCCGTTTGTTAGCATTACAATAATAGAACAAAATTGGTTTTGTTCACGTGCACTGTATTAACTTAGTTCAACTACCTGAGGAAACTGTTACTGTTTCTGATGTCAAATTTGATCTGGCATCATGGTCGTGTATTTGTCTTTTTCATACAGTCGATAGATCCAAGTATTTCATGTGCCTCACTAAGTTTGCACATAGAAATTTATAAACAAGCAATTTTGATTATTCTTTGAACTTTGTGGTGAACACAATGCTTGTGAACTCTCTGAAGCAGAAAGAAGTCCTTTCATTTTCCTGCTGGGGGACTTTTTTTAGCTGAAGTCTCTCTGCATTATAAATATAGATATTTATATAAATTTTATATATAAACAAGTCATTTGGGGCAACCATCATCCTTAGAATGAGCTTCTTTACTCTCTTTTTTTTTTTGCCCCAAGGCATACGTTTCATTTTCAGAGATCTCAGCTTTGCTCTTGTAAACATTCTAGTTAAATAATCAATACGCTGCTCTCCTTTTACCATGCAGATAACAGCAAGCAGTAGAAATGGGAAGCAATAAAAATGAACCTCAGGACATGCAATTTTTTTGAAAAAATTTTTTAAATAATTTTACCTCTGCAGTTGAAATTGGAGATACAGAGCAGTATCTTTGTTAATCATTGCCATTTGTTTACCTTGCGTGTGTTTGACTATAGTCACATACACATAGACAGACCCAAACACTGTCCATGTAATACATGTGTGTTTGTCAGGGAACAGCCACAATGACACACTTTCTCTTGCACAGAGACCCTCAGACCCACAAACGCCTGCAGAGCTGACGTGTGTGTGTGCATGCACGATGCACAGATCATTGATTTTTAGATGTTTGTGGCAGGTTCTTTCCTTGGGTTCTCAGTCAGCCCAGTTCTTGGAGAACATTTCTGCAGTCACTTGGGGTCCAGCTTGTGTCAGCGTGTCCCACTTCAGTTCTGTTATTATTACTTGTCTCCCACTGTTCGTTTTTAAACTTGAGTAGCAAATGACAAGGAGGTAAAGATTTGTCAGGCAAAGTTGTTTGCAGTTCAGATCTCAGAGCAGCCGTGTGTCTCTCAGGAGGTTGTTCCTCTTTCTCCGTTGCCTTTCCTATGAGGTTTTGGTGTATCTCAGTAAACTGCAAGCACTTCCGAAACTTTCAGTCACCCCAGCTGAAGAGAGCTGAATTCAGGGGACTTCTTTTCTGTGTCTGTGGCCATTAGCATGGGAAATTTACGGTTACGCACTTAGAATGAAAAGGATCCTCAGTATCAGACAAATAAACACTCATTAATTCATTCAGCATCACTGTTAAATTGCAGTAGGTTTTGTGAATTAACATGTATAATTGATTACCATGTCAAAATTGTGAGGATTTTCATCCTTCCCTGAGAAGTTCCTTGCACGCCTTTATTTCTGTTTGTGGTTGTTCAGCTGCTTGATTGAGAGAAGCATCAGAATGCATACAGTGAGGGGGATGATGTTTGCAGCAACATTGTAGGGAGATATTACAACTGGAATGCACTCGCTGTGTTACACAGAGAAAGGGTAATTTCTGAGATGTACTATGTGAGCGCCTGTGGCACCCTGGTTTGGCTCTAAAGGTCTTGAAAAGAATAAGCCTTGTTTGATTTTTCTCTCTCTTTCTTTTTTTTTTTCTTTTTTAAGTTGGATTATTATACTTGAATATAACAGATTTGGCCATAATAGAAAGAAAGTTTACTTCGCTGAGGATAAGGTAGAGACAATGCAGCCAGAACCATTGCGGACAGCTGGGAAATTTACAGAATGGTAAAAAACTCAGAAATGCCCAACATAAAGTTTTAATATCTTAATAAAATCTGATTAATGAAAAATAGATAAAGTGACTGCTTTACAATATCCCTAGTGTACGGAATGTTCTTAAACCCTAATTATTTACTGCATATTTACATTTCTCTGTAGACTGAGAGAGAGGCTGTGCTAGGCATCCAGACGGAGGAACAGCCTTTCTCTTTTTCATTATTTCCTTTACTTTTTTTTCAGTTTTATTTTTAACATGCCAGTTGAAGGTAAAGTGGTATGCAGTGCTTGTAGAAGAAGGATGGGTGGGTTAGTGCCTCTGCAGGAAAAAAAAAGGCAGAGCTAGAAAAGACAAAAGGCATAGATGGGAGTAGTGGGGATGGGGACAGTGGAACAAGTTCAACATTTGCAGTCACCAGTAGCATGCTCTCGCAACACTCCCTATTCTAGTGAATAGCTTGTAGAAAGGAAAAGCTCAAGGATGTAAAGCAAGCCTCTGCTAGGAGGAAAAAAATATACTTAGCTGCTTTACTGCTGCACTGCACGAGTCATTTCAGACTCCCACTGAATTTATTTTGGGGTTGTACCAACACTGTCAAATGGAGAATTCATTTTCTTAAAAGGAAACTTTGCATATTCCTAAGTGCTTTTCTTAGCTGGAGTTACCCTAAAAGCTTTATTTTGCTGCATTTGCTGAGAATTTTGGAGAAAGAATAACACCTTTCTATTACTCTGCTTGCTCAGAATGCTGTCCCACTCTCCTACAATCTACCTGTAGAAGTAGATTCTTTCATTTAAAAGATTACTTTTGAGCTGAAAATATTTTAACTTCATTGAGACATTTTGGGAAAAGGACTTCATTGCTTAAGTTTATGGTTCTAGGATTCTGGGATTTAAAGAATAAATAGAGTGCCAGTGTAAAGTTGCAGATACTAGTTTTTTGCAGTGACAAAAATTAAGTTTTATTTCTCTGAGATAAATCCAAAGGAACTAATGCATTTGGAGACTATTCATTAATGTCCTGCATGTACTAATTTAATTTGTTGTGCTTATGCTTGGCTAGGAAGAATTTGACTGTTATAGATTACAGATTTTAATGAACATCTCAATAATTTACCAGTTGCTGAAATTGTGAACTAGTCTTGGAAGGCAAAAGCCCAAATGAGAGCGCTGATGAGTGACACACCAGCCTGCACAATTCGACTGTTGTACTCATTGCATTTGAATCAAATTGGGAGTTTGGCATTACTAATTCTGGGTGGCTGGCTCATCATATGCATTCAAGGAGTTAATTAAAACACACACAAACACATACACAGTCTCTCACCAAGCATCTTGCAGTGTTTATGTGCATGGTGTGTTTGATTGGTACCTTTATATGGACGAGGAATTGTTTTTCCTTCTCTTTCTGTCCAGAGATCTTAAATATATAATTAGTTTACAAAATATTTACTACTTCTCGGGGAGCTTTAACGAGCATTTATGGCTTTATCATTTATAAGGTACAGAGTATCTGGTTGAGTTACTTAAGTGTGAAGCTGCTTGATAGGATAGGAATATGTGTCTGTGCAATGTGATATATCTGTAGGTGTATAAAATACACTTTAAACAATATTTATACAGGAAAAAGAGTGTCTCCTCCCAAGGTACAGTTACAGTTTCTCCACATGGTTTTCGTACTAGGCTTGAAATATAGGATGACTTTATGTTTGTGTGAGATACCTGTACTACCTTCACAACTGTTGCAAAAGTCGGTCTGATATCCTCTTGACTTTCCATTTTATTTTATTTTGTTAATTTCTAGCTCAGGCCTGGTTAGAGCCTAATTAACTCATAAGTGGAAGTCGTGTTTTACCTGTACACACTGGAAATATTTAATGCCTGGGAATTCTGCTACTGTAGTCAAGAGAAAAGAAGTGTTCACAGCAATTAATCAATAACTGCAGTGCTTCTCTGATGATAGCAAGGAGTTTGTTGTTTAACAAGTAGCATCCTTAAAAGCAAAGAGTATTTCCTTCTTAAAGTTTCTGTGGATTTTTTTCAAATGTGGAAAATGTGTGCAGTCTCCTTTCTACAAAAGGTAAAATGATGTTGTATATGAGTATGTTAAAACCCACAAGGCAGCGAAGTAAGCAAATCCTCGTCACATTACTGAATTACCTAAACCAGAACCTCTCGAACTTTTGAAATGGGCTGTTTTTCTCTGGAGCTTTGGGTGGCTCTGGCCAGTGGGTGAGGGCAAGCAGTCGCGGGGATTTACCGACAACATTTGTCCCGTTCCCATCTCCTCCCACAGCCCCGTTGTCAAAACACCACCACCACCATAAAGTTCTCACCCACGTCCTTTGCTGAGGGTGATGGTGCTGTCTCAGCTCTCCCACACCCTCCAGAGGGGCTGTCTTGCTCCAAGTGGCCTTGCCCGGGCTGGGCCCCAGGGGTGCTGCGGGGAGTCCAACATACCAGAGCCTCCGCTTGAGAGATGCCGCTTGTCACCTCCGCGCCGAGCCCTGCCATGCCAGCTGGGAAGCCAGGAGCCTCCAAAAGTTTTTCCTGAGCCCATGTGTCCTTGAGACAGCGTGAAGTTCTGCGCACGGTAGTTGTTGGGAGACAGCAAATTCAGATGAGGTTCTGGAAGAATTTTACTGAGCAAGCGCTGCTTGCAAGGGCCATGGGACTTGAACAAAATATGAGAAGTGAATGGAAATTGTGAAGTGTACAGTAGTAATTCAGAGAAGTTGCCTGTCTTTTTTTAGGATAGGTGCGGAATTTATTTGTTCAATAAGCAGACTAAGAAGGAAACGTTGAGTTCCATTTGCTAGAATTACCAGATGTTAATATGAAGTTCAGGTGCTTCCCATGGTATTGGGGGAGCTGTTTGTTTTGAAAGAAATTGGCAAACATTTTCCAATGTCCCAGTTTTGATCTGGCTTGGCATTTCTCTTGAACTTGTCCTTTTGTCACCTCATTTAAAGAAAAAAATAATTCCAACATGATGATATTATTTTTGACTTGTGGAACTCAGAGGTAAAGTGAAAATGAGAAGAGCTTGCGGCTTGCTTTGGAAGTTTGAATTGACATTGACCTTGTTTCCCCTGTGGGATTAATCAGGTAACATTTCTCAGTTCTCAAATTGTATTTATATTTTGCTATTTTTTAAATTTATGTTTAGTATTCCTAATTTCCTTTTCATACTTCAGGTTTTTTAAAGACCAAGTATTGAAATTCATTTTGACGTATGCTTTTTGAGATCTATAATAATTTTCTTTTGTTTTTCCTTAGAGTTCTGGTTTTGTGTTTTCTCAAGTTCATATAGACTGTCTTAAGTTGTTTTGGTTGTGTTTTTTTTCCTAGGATGCGGATGTCTGACTGCTATTTGACCTAAACATACCATAAAATGTTGCCTTAGTGCTAATTTTCTTTGTGATTGTATTATAGTTTTATTACTGCTAATTTGTTTCTGTATCATAATTCTATTACATTGGGGATAAAAATATAAGCGAAGTGAATTGATGTTCGATTTTCTTGTGTGAATACTCAAAATTCTTTTTAGTGGTGAGGAACTTGAGGGAGAGGTATGTGCTATTTTTGTAGTTAAGAGCATTTTCTACCTCTGGTGTTGTAGTGTTCATTCTACCTTTGTAGCTCTAGAGAAAAAAGGCCTAGGAATGTAGTTCATGTAAAGAGAAACCCATACAGTTTGTCATCCTCTTGGTTTCGTTGGTGCTGGGCTTAACTGTTTTATGAATGTGGGAATGGAAAGACTGACCCAAGTTTCATTGATTCATCTCAGAGATTGGGCATGGCCAAAATGAATGTATCTGACAGTGAGCTGGACTCACTTGCCATTGCCAGCTCAATAGATTACAGAAGACCAAAACTAAAGAAAATATTAATCGTTCAAAACAATTTTTAATGCTTTTATTCCTTTTTTTGCACTGTAGTTACATGAAAATACTTCACCTGAATTTTTTGCCATTTAATACAGCGAGCCTCCCAAACTCTCAGGGGCGTGCGCACCCATCTGCACGGACCCGTTTGTGTTTGCCCTCTGTGGTTTGGAGTGTCTCTCTGCTGGGGTGCATTAAGAGACTTCACTTCAGTAGAGCGTGATGAAGCTAAAATTCATCACAGTCTGAAAGACCAAAGCGCATATCTGCACACCATTTTTATAAATTTGGAAGTATTCCTTGATTTAAGAGCGAGAGAATGCCTAATGAAGGGCAAGAAGCATACGATGTCCTCTCACCTTTAGGTGTGGCCTGCCTGGGTTAGGACTGAAGCACTTCAGCAGAGCTTTGTGCTGGGAGGGAGCTGTAGTTTTGAGTGCTGTACTAGACTGCAGAGAAGTCTTCTGTTTCCAAAGAAATTCCCTTAGCATCCTCATTACATTCACTTTGTAAAACAAGACTGAAAACATCTTCTTCCAAGAATTAGTCAGGTTTCTGTTCATAGGGTTTTATCCCTAAATTTCAATACCATGGCCTCACCAGGGCAGAGGCTTTTTTGGATAGACATGAGATGTGTGGGAAGGTGATGGTTGGTAAGGGCGGAGGGAAGGATGTTCTCACCCGTTTTACATGTCTATTAACAAACTGGGTCTTTTTGCTGTGTTGTATTTACATGACTTGTTCCTGGGATGGTGTGAAATGTGAATCACCAAAACATGATGATTATTTAAAAAAAAAAATCGGCTAAATGAAACATAACTGAAATAGAACTGAAGGGCTAAATGAAATCAAGTGAAAACAGAACATGCAACATTATTCTTTTGGTACAGTTTCCTTCTGCAGTTGCTGAGTAAAGCCAAATAGTTCTTTTTTTCCATGTCTGTTAAAAATATCTAGGCTTTTGAATTTGAATATAACAGGGACACGGAAAATACATTTCTCTCTTCAGGTTCAGGCTTTGATTTGTTTTTTGCTCCTTGGTTTTGGACACCGAAGCAGAAATTTATGGTGTGTTTTAAAGAAGGCTACTGGTTCTCATCTTTGTCAAAACCCCACGAATATCGAGCTGATTCTGGTTTGACAAACTGAGATTAGAATTTGGCAGAATTTCTCAGTGGAAGGCTCTCCTCCTTTGCTTAAGTTTTGTAAATTCCTACTCACTTTTTCTGTTCTTGCCTAAAGTCTGAAATGAATTGTGTGACTCGGGAATGCACATTAAGCATTTGCATGAAATACCAGGCAAAGTATAGGGAAAATGCTGTGCCACTCTCCAGTATGCCATGCATCTCTTTTATAGATAATCTTCATGTGTATTAGTGTCATTGATTTAGTGTGTTTTTGTAGAGTGCAAGCATCCTGAATCAGGAGCCCATTATGCTTGTCACTGTACAAACACAAAAAAAGAGGGTTTCTTTCCATTCCACAGAGCAGCCTTTGTGCTTAGAGCTTAGAGTAATATAAATGTGTCTTTGTATGGGGAAAATTCAGAAACAGGGAGTAGGTAAGAGATCCCTAGCATGGTTCATGAATGAGATTTCAGTCCTGAAGCTATGCTTAACAATTTATAAATTGAGCAATATATGTGTATGGGTATTCTCTCTCTGTTTTTTTTTTCCAGACGCAGGTATGTAGAAGTTGTTTTACTGTTAGAAGTACTGATATTATTAATAATAGATTCATACTTCCTGAAAAGTCTTTTGATTAGGAATTCAGAGCATTTGGTAAGCATTGATATACAAATAATGAAGATTTCTGTGATTTTTAGATTGAGAAGCAAGATAAGCCTCAACCTATAGATGAGTAAACTGAGGAATGCTGTCACAAAATCTTTTGCGTGTGTGTGTTTAAAAAGTAGAGACACTGACTGGTAGTCCTGTTTTTTAACCTCAAGATACCCTCCTTTTCCTTCTTGAGATCCTAAGAACTGCAAATTATAGACTTCTCTCCGTCCAATTATAATTTCTAAAGGTCTCATTCTAGCAAGATGAACTATAGTATTCAAATTGCTTAAGTATGTAAAATAGGGACTATAGAGTATAATTAATAAAATAAATTAAAGAAATGTTTGCAGCCACAGTTGTATCATTGAGGGCTGGGAAGGAACACTGTCTGCAGACCCTCCAGTTATCTGAGTTGCTTCTAAACTAGCCCCTTACCTGGAGGCAAGTTTGGATAACTGGAGTAGGGCAGCAGTAATGTGTTTAAGCAGTAATTTGGGAAACAGTGTGTGATACAAACAGGTAAGCTTTGGTCCCGGTTAACATCTTTAGCCATATATACCAGAGCTGTCATATGTTTTATAACCTAAGGACCAAGCTTGAGATGAGTCCAGGAAAAAATTGTTCATGTAGAGAGTATGTAATGTGAGGAGCAGACTCCACTGAAAGTGACAATGCAGGCAGCCACAGTGAGCAAACCAACCAACCAGCCTAAAAGCAAAAAACCCCACTGCAGAACACAAAATGCTCTGCTGTTCTTACCCAAACCTTTGACATCTGCTTTTTAAATGAGATCCAAAATGAAGGAAATGATACAGGGTTATTAAAAGGGAGGAATTATTTTCTTATTCATGTTAAAAGTTCTCCTAATCTGTTTTAGTGGGTTTTTTTCCTTGTTTCCAAGTGCACGCTCCTTAAGAGTAGAGCTGAAACGCTGAGGTCTGCAGGTAGCTTTACATCTAGGCTGTGTGTTGCATCCTTCACTGTTGAGAAAATGGCTATAAATTGAGGTAGTCCTGGGTGGATTTGATCTCTGTTGCCTTTGAATATCATGACTAAGCTGTTAAGTTATTCTCTTTGATGAGCTTTTCAAGAGTGACATTACTTTCAAGATAATGGATTATGATCAGGCCAGTTCCACAGTGTTTCAGTGGTAGTTTTTCAGCAGAGTGTTCACAAAGACCTATTTTGTGACCGGGCCAGTCAAGGCATCCTTTAAAAAAGTGCCCATTCATTCTGAGTGTTTGGACTCAGCAGCACTGGAGTTCAGTGTCAGGTCCTAAAAACGTAGGCCTAATTAATTAATTAACATCCTGCTCAACTCTGTGAAAAAGGCTGGTGTACTTCACACTAGTACTCCACAATGGCATGAAATAGTGACTTGTGAGGCGATCACTGGGCAGAATCCTGACTTCCCTTAATCTGCAGCAAATGTCCATGGGTTGCAATGTCACCAGAGTTTCTAAAGCATCGGGAGGGATTTCTCCAGGCTTCAGCAGATCTGGGGATTTTGGAGTTCCGTGTTGCTGTGCTTTGACGACAGGTTAACTATCTTTTTCTCCTAAACAACAATTATGCCTGGCAGATTAGAATAATCTGAATGCCCATGATGAAAATTTACCTGAATTATGCCAGAGCTAACATCTGGCCCTTAGTGGACTTGGCACTGCACAGAAAATCAATCTTTGTTTTGAAGCTGTGTGTTTCCTAAGGTACTAATTCCCACTTGTGGCCACCAAGGCCTATAGAGGGACTGGTGCACAAAAATGCCTTCTTCCAAATATACATTTGTTTGATAACCCCAGTTTTCAAAAGTGTGACCTCTGTTAATTTGTCACCAGGCAAATTATTGTCTCCTGTTCACTGATTCCGTGAGAAGCCCAGGCAGACAGCAGAGCCCCATGCTGGTAAGCATTTCTGGTTTTGCTGTTTGTGGTAATAAGCAACCCACTTAGAAACTGACTGAGGTGAGGTGCATGGGTTGTCCAGTGTGGCAGGAACAGGTTTATCTTGTCTGGAACTGATTCCACTAGAGCAGCTGAGCCTATCTTATATTTACTTTTTAAATAAGCTAAATGGTTATCAGATAAGAAAGACAAAGTCTTTCTCTTAAAATTACCTACAGAATTTCCTGCTAGATGTTTCTTAGAAAGATGAGAACAAGATGAATGGAGTTTCTGCTGTTGTATTGGGATAGAATTTGATGTGGAAGCCTGTATTTTTAAAAGCTGCCATAAACACGAGTGCGACAGAACGTTGTTTTTAAAAGGAGATAAATACAATAGCTTTTTACATACATGTGCAGTCTATTGAAAGGCCATCCAAAGCACTGATGCCAATTTAAGAAGATGATCTTTTGCCTTAGTTATACATCTGGGAGGTATTAGCTGAACATTTTGTGGAGAACTGTGAATACCTTAGTTGCCAGTTGTCTAAAGTTCAGCTAATGATGGCTTCATTGCCAGTGTTTTGATGGCTAGAACCTAGGCTGAATATGAATACAAAGAACTCCATCTGAAAAAAATGCGTGTGCGCACACACTTCTTATACAAAACAGATTTCAACCATCTGCTTGGCACTTAGCTTTGCAGCTATAGGCTCTGATATGAAAGGGAGTACTGTCCAGATTATGAAGGGTATCACTTTCATTGGCATCTTAGAAAAATCCCAGTGTTTTAGAAAGCTTGTTTGTCCAGTGGTTTTCTTCAGTGGAATAATGAAAACAACACCCTTAGCCAAAACTTTGCATCTTGTGTCGTTTCTCTGATGGCAGCATCTCCCTTACCCTTGCAAAAGATATTTTGTTGTGAGGAAAAGTTTTCGTTCTCCACCTCAGCATTTTCAAGTGTATCAGGGGAGCTTAGATGAATGGCCCTTGGAACTGACACCCCAGATGGTTTATGACACAAAGCACTGTTTGCTTAGGAATACATTGTATAGCAGAGTCTGTTGCCCAAGCACTGCAGAGTGTGTCAAATCAGCGTGGAAGTTAATGGACCAAAAGCTCTTCTGAATTTAACACTTTCCCATTTGATCGGCATTTGCAGCTTTAAATTAGGATCACAGTCTTCCTTTAGTGGTGCAGTGGTGGAAAGTAGAGTTGATACCATAAATTACAGGAATATAATACAATTATTTTGATCCAATTCACCTGTTTAAGGGTTGAGAATGAATGAGGCTGACTAAAACCTTTGGTAACACCCTACTTATGAAATATATAGCTATATAAAATAAATTTTGAAAGTTAGGAGATTTGGGTATGTGGGAATTTGGTACTCTGACCAGTTCACGTTTTACCCTTAAGTTAAGCAGAGGAAAATCCACCATACGAGAAAAATAAATAATCTGTGGAGCTTTCACTCTTTGTTAATAATTGTCCAAAAAATATGCAGGACAAAACAGTTTCTTCTTTCCTTTTCTTCTTTGAAAGTCCTTCTTTGAAAGGACTTAATATTATTTTCCCTTAGGTTCGTGTTTGGAAAAAGATGGCAAAAATGCAACTTCCTGCGTGTGACAAAGCCTCTGTGTTTGGCCATCCATTTAGTGCCGTGTCACATTAGTCCTGCATTGTTAACACCTTTGGACACGGCTGAAGCTTCCTTGCTGCTGTGTCTAGAGAGCTGCTTTTGTCAGTTTATAATGTTTCTGGATGCTTTCATCAGTAAATGTATTTTTGATTTATAAATAGGGCTGGATTGTTTGCTTCCAAGATGTCAGGAGGGTGAATAAAAGGATTGATTGATATTTACGTTCTCATTTTAATAAAAATTTCATTTTCTATATGTTACGTAGTCTCAAGAAAGTGCTGCTTTAAACTATTACATTTTATTAACCTGAATCTGGCTTTTTGTGGAGAAGATCTGAGATGCTGAAAGACAGATAAAGTTGGATTTCTATGGATAAAATTATGATAATATTGGAAACTTAAAAGATTCTGAATAGTTTTAGTTGAATCATAATGTGTGGACAGCAAAAATCCGACTCTTCTAAAAAATGTGTGTGAAATAAGCCTTAACAGTATTAATGTTTTCAGTCCCAGCAAGAAAATAGACTTGCAGCCCTCTATATTATACCCCTGCAGCCCTCTATATTATATTATTAAAGCCCATCCTTTCTTTTCCTCAGCTACTTCCTTTTCACATTCTCCCCACATGCAGTCAGACTTGCTTTCTACATTTTTGTGAGGAGTCCTATTGTTCTCCCAGGTAGGGATTAAAATAATACACATGTTAAGTTTAAGGTAATTCTGAGGCCCTTTAAATGATGATCCAGATGGAAAGAAAGCCAGTTCTTCCACCATGGTGTCACCATGCCTCCCTATAGCAATTCTGCTGGAGCTGCTTAACCATCTGATTAATGAAGCAGCTCTTCATGTTGCATGTCTTAAAATGGGTTTCTTCAGGAGTGGGAAATAGCAGCCTATCTGCCGTTGAGCACTAATGATTGCACAAGAATAAGCTCCTGTATTCAGGGGTGGGGGAGAAGGAATTCTCTAAAAAAACGGTTTTGAGTGAATTCATAATGAGACCTTTGCTGTTCAGACTTCTTGTTCTTTGAAATTTTAGAGGGGAAAGTTTTCTTGACCAATGTCAACAATTTGGTAATTTTCGTTGCTTCCCCTCCTCCCTTTAGGTAATATAGTCGTATTTATTGTCAGTTTATTTTCTGTAGATTCCTCCAGTCCTCTGTGGTTGGGAGGGATTTCTGGAGTGACTGCATGGCAAGGTAGATTAGAGATGGCAGTTGGTGGTGTGGGAGGAAGGGCTGGGAGAAGGAGTAGGCAGAGGGTAGGAGAATGCAGCTGCAGTTTTTAAACAACCTTTCAATTGTCCCCCTTTATATTAAAATGGCAGCTTTTTGAGCCAGACCCCTGAAATGTTTAATTTGATTTACACTGTTAAGGCTAAGTTTCCCCTATGCTCTAAATAAGAGATGAGCGAGTATCTTGCCCTCTCCCTTATTTTTTTACTTCTCTTTTTCATTTCTTCTTTCCACCACTAAGTGGTTTCCACCACTAAAATTCTAGTTGTCTCTTTCTGGTCTCTTTGTGTTTTAAGGAAACTGGTTTTAAGGAAAGTGCTGCATTCCATCACCTTTCCCACTAAGTTTAGCCATCTGACCAATAGAAGGTTTGAGATGGAGAGAGGATGATTTTCAGAGGAGGATGCTCTTGGTATGTCTGTGATTTTCAGTGAGTTTGGAGTTACCATCAGGTTACAGTTGCCTCTGCATTAAAGCTGGGTATGAATGACCAGGTTTAATGGTTGGACTTCAACTCTCTTTTGAATGGCCTGTCTTTTCATAATCCCAATTAAAAGTGAGGTTTCCAAAATGCAGGTGCCAAATGACGATGGAATGTCAGCCTGCCGGCTTCTTTGACTGTGTAGCTCCAGTGTATGAAGGAAAGTGAGGTCAGGCATACATCATTGCAGGACTTTGGAAATTCCTTGGAGCATTACATGCTACTTGTGCCTTCCTGGAAGCCTTAGATAGATACAGGTTTGAAAGTCACCAGAAAAAAGTTGTCTCAAAGGCTACATAGTGTAGCAGTGGGGAACAAAGACACACTGACCTCTTTCTTTGAAGAACATCATTTATTGCAACAAACCAAGCCTTTGTATGTTCTAAACTGAACCCAAAATAAGCACCCATTGGCTGCCTGCCACTGCGGTGTTGCTGTTCACACATCCTTTTACCCAACCAGCTTTTTGATCATCTGGTGTCCCCACATGTCCCCAAGCAATCACTGCCCCATGCACGAGGTGACCACATGCCAGCCATGCAGCCTATTCTCTGGTTGTATGACCTGTTTTGTACCTGGCTGCTAGCTGAACCTTTTCCAGAGTGCTTTCTGTTGATCACCAGAAGTGAACAGGATTTCTTATCTCCCACAACATAGCATCTGCACATCAGAGATTCTGATATTATATTTAACACTGAAAGCAGGAGGAAGGCATGAGCCTGTGTGTAGGAAGAGTGTATGATTTTCATAAAGAAATAAAAAATTGTTTGGGGAAACATTGCATGTGAGCCAGCAAGTACAAAGCACTTGGGAGTCCTTTTAGCATTATGGGACACTTTTGAGTGTTTTTAATCGTTTGGCTCATGAATCCAGTCTCTTTGGAAATATACTACTTCCATGGGTGTTTTAGGGAAAAATGAGAGCTCGTTTTTCCTTCTCCTTACTTTTGTCTGTGTGAAACATCCAAGTGAGTGCCTGAAATAAATTGTTTGCCATTTTTAAACCCTCTATCATGTAGAGTTCAGCAAAGCAAGACAAGTGCGTTGTAACTGAGAACTGTTGTGCAGATGACTTGTTTTTCCTTTGATGAAAACAACCTGGGTGACTAGGAGGCTCTGTGTAGCACCAAGGGTGGGTCTTGTATTGTGTTTTTTAATTTTAAAAACACCTATGAAGAGTAACAGGTAAACATTTAATTTTACCAGGCACCTGTGTCCGTCCAGTTTTCATCTCTTAGGGACAGCTTTAGAAAGGAGAACAAGGACCGAGTAAGTCCAGAGAGCAGTGTTTGCTTCCACCTCCAAAGCTTTTATTACTGGCTCTTCAGCAGCTCTGGGTGGTGGGAACATCCCGGGAAGTTTGTTCTTCCTCTCCCTTTGCAGTACCGTGGTGTGAATAGACAGAGGCTGTGCTTGTCACTCGGCCTCCTTGCACAAACCTCACATTCATGTGCCGTCGGGAGGCTCTGCCCAGCTCCCACTGGAAACAATTGTGAGGCTCTCATTGACTTCGCTTGGGTGTTGGATTGGGCCCATTAGATGGGAAGAAAATAAAGTGGAAGTGTTGTTAATGATGCCTGTTGATGCTTTTCCTGGCACAAAGTACTGCAGATAATTGTTTCTAGATGAAATGCAGTTGCATCTAAGTATTACATTTATTAGCTTTTCGAAGGACGGATAACCAAAGTGGACATATGGGGTATTTGAAGTGTGATTGTGTGAGACTAAGATAATTTCCGGAGAATAGCTTAAGTCACAGGATATGTGTGATGCCCTTTGTATACAAGATGTGGGATTGTGGAATTTATTTTGCATGCACTGGTTCTCACTGAGAAGGAATCCAGAATTCAAATATGTAGTCATATTTAGAATATATGAGGAGTGCAACCTTGCTGCTGTAGACTTCCAGACCTGTTAATCAGGCCTGATAGTGATGTGATCTCTGGAAATGCTTCAGTTAAGTAGGTTTAATCCTTATTAACAGTAAGTTGCTTGAAACCATTTTGGGTAATGTCTGGGAAGGAATATAGTAGATTGAACATATAAATAAAGGCCAGCCCTGTTAGCCTTTGAGTGACTTTGATTCCTTTGAAGTTCTGTAGGTTTTGGACTTGCTAAAGCATCAGGCCACGAGCAAAAGAATTTTCACCTCATCTTCAATTCTTTCTGCTGTAATTTTCAGTGTCATTTTCACACTAAAATGGGACACTACTTACGTTTCTGGTATAATTTAGGTGCTTCCCCAGCCCTTACCACGACTTGGTTGAGACATGTGAGACAGGAAGATGAAACAGTCTGTTTTTCTTAAACCTTATTCCAGAGTATTCAGGTTAAATGATGATTTGGAATATTTCCTGTTGACTTCAGTGTGATTTAGCTGTGGATGACTGTGATCCAGAGCCTGTTAATGATACAGAGATAGGAGAGGGCAGTGCTGGTTTCATTGCTTTCTTGTCATCCACCATGCGGGTGGAGGGAAGGAATGAAGTGGCAGGGCTTTTGTCGCTACTGTTGTTTGGAAATGTGTTCAAAGAACTATTTTGGAAGACGATGGTGAGGTTGTTCCTACTATTTGCACTGCATTGCCAAAACATTGTGCTCTTGTATGAGGTAATAGCTGTGGTTTGTGGAGATATTATGAAAACATTGCTTTGTTGTAATGGTTGCAGAAAAAATCCCAACTACACGGTAACGTATTTGTAATATTTCATTGAAGTGAAACATGGAAAATACAGCATAGCTTGGAGTCTCCTTGGAATGATTTCATGTTTCAGGAATGAAGAAGCAATTGTGAAACACTGAAATGGATGTACATGACGTCAGTTAAAGAACATATTTTGGGCCATTTAAGTATAGTTTAGTTTTTTTGTTATTGTTTGTGTTTCTTTTGGTGTGGGCCTGTTCAGGTTTTTTAGTACCCCTATTACGTGTTAATTCAGTTGGTAGCAGGATGCGCTTTTACATGGCTAATAATCCAGATTAGAATGCATGCTTTTATTTTGTCTTGTGAAATATAGGCAATATTACTGGAAAGATAAAAAAGATAACTGCTGCTGTAAGGCATAGGACATGGTTAACACCTAACAAGTTATACAGTGTTGTAGTCATTGAAGGATGTTCAAGTAGACAGAGGCAACAGGACCATAGACTCATTCCTCTCAACATCTAGTCTTGAGGTGAGGCACTCAGAAAAGTAAACAGGAAGAGATTCATGCTGTCACTTCACACACTCCAACTGGACAGGCTGAACTCCTGGGTTTCCCAGCTATGCTGACTGAGAGGTTTTAAATAATTTTTGATTTTTTTTTTTTCCTCTTCATTTACACAACCTGTTTTTGTTTCTTGCTTGATTTTAGGCAGTGGACATTACTGAGTCTGAAAGCTTGGATTTTTGTGGGTTGTTTTGTTTTGTTTTGGTGTTTGTTTGGTTTTTTTTTTTGTTTTTTTGGTGGATTTGTTTTTTGTTTTATGTTTTGTTTACTAAGGGTATGCAATTAAAGCAACACATTATGGCCAGGGCACTTGAACATCCTAGATATATAAAATTACTTGTTATCCTACATAATAATTTTATATGCCTGCTAGGTATGTGTTTCAGTTCTAAACCTCTGCTTCATGTGCATTTGGGGTCTTTCATGGTGTTCAGATAATCCAGTCAGAATCTCTAAGTGTTTAGTTAGGAGTGGTTTGCAAGAGAGCACCCAGGTTTGCAAGGGAGCACTACAGGTGCTCCAGATAGGTGATATCAGTTTGTACAAGGAACAGGTACCAAAAGAGCTGCATTGGAACAGTATGTCATTGAACCAGCAAACCAGCACTTTTATTTGCTCCATCTTCCTTTTTTTGTGTAACTTTTTCCATCTTTTTTGTTGTGCATTGCAAAACACTAACATATTTATCATTCAGAGAGCTAAAACTTCTACAATATTTTCTTACTGCCTCTCAGTAATGTCACGTCTCCTGTAAAGCAGAGCAGGATCTACAGCAGAGATGTAATGAATGGCCATGGTCAGTGACTGTGATGTGCAATTAATTTCTGTTTTTTGAAAATTCATCCTTAATAATTAGTCATTTGGCTGAACTACCCTATTCTTCTTTATATGAGTTGTGTACAGAAAGAGGCGTGATACATGTTATTATTCATAGCTGTGTCAATAGTGATACAAGCTATATAGATGTGAAAAACGGACTAGAATAAATAGTGGCAGAGAACTGAACTAAAATATTTTCCTTTAGGTAAATAGTGGCACTTTTTGGTATGTTAAAAAACCACGATTTTGGAACAGTTATATCTGAAAAATCTCTAAATGTGTTATAATCAAGTTCACGGGGAGCTTTTTCTGGGTGCCTTCTTTACCACTTTATGTAGTGATTTGACCAAATGTGCAGCATTACATTTATTCTGTGAAGAAAATGATATTTGGGTTCATGTTCTGTTTGTACAGGAATGTCCTTTTATAATGTCATAGGTAATACCAGACTAGCAAAGCAGAAATGTTAGACTGACAAGGTAAGGGTTTGTAGAATGGGGTGAGACTGCTTACGTGGTGAACTTGTGTGAGAGACACAGCTACCTGCTTTCTGTCCCACTTTTTGAATTTTAAATGGAAGGGGTGACATGATATTGGGCCCTTGACTCTTGTTTTTGGATTATTTTTAATTTTTTGGGGGGTTTTTTAAGTCGTGGCAGTGGGTCACTCAGAATTGCTTCATTGTGTTCTGTAACCAGGGTGAAGGGGAAGGTTCGGTTGGCAGTTTATTGTTTGGGGAGGATGCTGTTGGAAGTATATAGGGGTAGCAAAAAAAGAGATAAAAAGGAAACAAAGATTGTTTAGTCTTTTTAAGGTGTATAGCTATACAGGTTTTGAGATTCATCACCAAGTGGAAAAAAGTGAGAGACCAAGGGAAATTATCCTGTTTATTTGACTAGGCCTTCCCTTGACTCTGTAAGCTATCATCATCTTTATGCTGGTTGTCTTTCAATGTATAATTAGCCTGGAAGTGAATGTGGGTGGTGGGTGGTATGGCAAAGTATTTTTTCAGAAAAAAGTAAATAAGGAACAAATGGGCTGCTGAGGAAAAAAGTCTTGTGTAGTTTTCCATTTTTTTGGTTTGGACAGTGCATCCAGGTGACTCTGGAAACCAAAAATGACCTGAGTGGAGGTTCAGGGAGACTTCAGTGGGAACAGTCTGATTGGAACATGCCCCAATTTATTTTGATGATGGTAACGCTTTGTGCTTCTGTTGTGCCCCGCTTGCTTTGGCCTCAAGGTGCTTTACAAATATTAAGGGATTTATTTGCACAGTGCTGCTGAAAAATAGGTATTATTAGCGCCCCCCCTTTACAGTCCTGGGAATTGAAGTCCCAAGGAGCACAGCAGCTCAGCTGTGCTTTGGCCTGGAGAGAAGAACTCACATTAAGCCACCCTGGTACAGCGAGAAGCTTGAATAGGTCAGGAGGAAAAGTTGGTTTCTGCAGACTCTCGAGTGTTTGCAGCTCTTCACTACATTCAGGTTGGGCTTGGTAGACAAACTTGAAACCTTAGAGTTTCCAGGAGGCAATATTGTAATTAATTCATCCCTAATTGGCATAGCAGTAAGTACTTCTGCTTAATCCATTCCTTGCTGTGAGGATGAAGTGGGAGTCGGCAGTGGAAGATGGACAGAGGCAGACATTTCTTAGGCCACGTGGTGAGAAATACCTGTAAAAATAAGAGACCTTTCTTATTTTCTCCTCAGATTGCGTCTCGACTTAATTAGGTGAAATGCAAAGAAATAGACAATTAATTTTTGAAAAAAATTGCTAAATTTTCTCTTCCCCTTCTTGTCTTTCATTCAGTCCATGAGAGTCTCTGGAGTGTGAAATGTGAAGACATCAAATTGGAATTAATTTTGCTTTTTCATTTAACAGATTGTGTTACATTAACACCACACCATTGCCAAGCAGCAAATCTTTCCTTTCCTCAGATGTTAGCTACTAATACAGACTAAGAATTGCTGAAAGAATGGTTATACTGAAATGCTTTATTTAAGTTTCTCCTCTCTTGTGGCTCAAGTGGGCCCTGATTCTGCTAAGATGTATTCACATGAGCAGGCTCTCTGAGTTCTCTTTTATTGCTTCCTGGCAAGTAAGCTGGATTCGATTTCATATAACGTGGCCCAAGTTAGAATTTCAAAGCTCACTCAGTCCTCAGAGAGACCTTTGCAAGGCTCTCTTCTCCTGTATCTAGACAGGCACTAAGCACACTGAGGGCACAATTGAATTAGTCAGGACTACTCATGTACAGAAAATCAACCAAGATTCTGTTTAAGAGATGACAACTTTGATATCATATTGTTCATTACCAGCCCAGGAATTGTTACTGGTCATGTAACTGGATTGTTAAATTGTTTACTGATGACAAATCTTGTTTCCAATATTAAGCATACATTGAGAGTCTTGGTGTAGTTCTCCTGAAAAGAATTATCTGTAAATTACATCACAGGACTTATTTTCTCTCCCTCAACTGTGTTTTACTTGCACTTGTCAGTGTGGGGGTTTTGTTTTTGTTTTTGGGTTTTTTTTGTTTGTTTGGTTTTTTGTTTTGTTTTGTTTTCAGTCCTTGAAGTTTAACCCAGGATATGACAGTCAGTCAGTTCTCTGGCTCTCAGTGTATCCAGTGTTCAGGACTGTTCAGTGAGGGGGTGTCATTTGACATTACTCCTGTCCAGAACAGAAGCACACCTTAACAGTTTGGATGGATTCCTTTGTTTTCTTTACTCAAGATTAAAGTATTTATAGCTCAAGCTCCTGTAAGAGTAGCAGCCCATTCCCTAGCACCATCTCACTCATAAAAATACAAGTCTGTTCTCTTCTTTTTTACCAGATTTGTGTCTTATCTTTCTGTAAAGTTCTATCCATTTCAGGCTTCCTGCCTTTTGAACTAGAAATTTCATTTATATTGCTTAAAAGCTCCTGTGCTGCAACTGTAAACCTAAATTATTTGAATTTGAGAGTATCTGAGCAAAACTATCTTTACGGCATGGTTCTTCTTTCAGCTGTGGCGCTGTTGTGTTTTTCTGTCTTTATGACTGTAAATCCCATTGCATTTGGAATTATCAGGACTCAGCGTGGAGTTGTTGCCAATGGACAGAGGTCACGAACCCAGTGAGCTGTCAGTCCTTTTAAATGTGAACAAAACTCTTTTACTCTGTGTGTGTGTGTGTGTGTTTTCAAGATGATGTGGTTGCACAGCTGCAGAACTAGCCTGCATTTCAGTTTTTACAAAACCAGAGAAATATGTTGCAGTTCTGCTGGAACTGCCATTCTCAAGTGTGAAAGGCTTCAGCTGCTGCTGGGGTACACCTACAACCCATGGTGGTGGCATTTCACCTTTAGGGTATTTTTACCTGTAGACCATTTTCAAGCTAAAGTAAACTTACGTGCATTGTAACCTTACAGCCTTTTCTGTATACCATTTCCAAATACTGTATTTCTAAAAAATGTCATTTTTTGCTTCCTTTTAACATTGATATGACAATTCATGATTAAATGGTTGTCAGACTTACAGTTTATTGCAGTCCTGTTTAGTATCCTGGTTGTTTTTTAAAGTATGGTTTGTCAGTTTGGTCACACTTAAGGTGGGAGGTGTGTGGCATCCATGGCTGCTGCAGGAAAGTTAGCTGTGACTATCCATTAAAGGGGATTAAAGTAGGAACTGTGAGAATGTCAGATGTTGTACATTGGTCACAGTATTTCCCAGAATTCTGAAAACTGTGTTTAGTGAATGTACTCAGCAGTTCTGGAGAGCAGTTGTCAGAATATTTGCATGGAGGCTGAACAGGGTTTTGACATGCGAACTCTTGTACAAAAAGGTACTGCTCTGATTCTGTGTGATGTGGACCTGAGATGATGAACACTTGGTCTGTTCCAGAGTTCTTTGTCACAAAGAAAGTCTGGAATAATCTTTTCAAATTTTAGTGTTAGATTGAAGCACTGACTTGGAGCAGAAGAAAATCATAAAATTGCAGAGGGAAAGATGAAGTTTGTGTATGTCAGCTTGAGTTTGGCAGTACAAAGCCAAACTCAAGCTTAAGCTGCCTGGAAAATGCAGTGGCTGGGCAGAATTCACTTAGCAAGGATGCCGCCTGCCCTGGAACTTTGCTGGGTTTAATAAGGACTGATTGCACAGGTGGCAGTGACAACAATGGTAGATTTTCTGAGAAATCTATAGCAGCTGGTAATTAATGATCAATTTGGAGATTATCACCAACAATTTACAAAGGTTGACTTTTCCTTTAGAAGTCCCTTTGGATAAACTGGGTGGTAAATTACCTGCCTAAGGCTTTTACTTTACTTGTGCTAATAAGATGAAAATGAATATGTTTGAAGACCTCTGAACTGAACTTGTCAGACTGCCTGATAATCCATACAACTCTTCTTTAAACATCTTGAGCGAGCAAATAGAGACTATAACAAAATTGAAAACTGTCACGTGAACATGTTACCACCCTGTCTAAGTAATGGGGCATGACAAATAAGAGACACTGCTGTAGAGTTAATATTTTCATTTTATGGCATGCATTAAATATTTGATCATCAGCCAGCAGAGAGGAACAATTGGGCTAAGAGTACCATTTGCAAATAGATGGGTGAGATTTAGATTGTCACAGTCTGAGCACAGGATGGAGAACTTCTATATCTTAGTCCATGCTTCAATAGTTCCTCTTTAGTTTGTGGTGTGCAGGCCACTTAAGATCCCCTTCTGTATATCCTCAGACTGGGAAAAGGAGTTAATAATCTGTATTTACTTCTGAGGGGATAATAATCCTTACTTACTTCACAGGAGAAGGGGTATGTGACGAGTAATTAGTATTTTTAAGTGCTTTTAAGGATTGTGAAAAGGGTAGTGCAAGTATAGAATGTTGGCTAATAAATTGTGTACAGAAAAGGAGTAAGATGGGGTTTATAGAGCTATGAAGGTGCTTGGAGAGATAGATGGGCTCCCAGTCAGATTTTCAGAAGTCTATAGATATCTTAACATTTGAAGCATATTTGAAATTCTCTTAGCAGCAAGGCAAAATATGTTTTTAGCACTTTAATATATTTTAAGATCTGGCTTGTGCTTCATATTCATATCATGTGAGGTGGGAAGGAGGCAGAGTGAAGTCAGCAGCTAGGGGTATAAAGGCTAGGTAACAGCTGCTCTTTGGGGATCATCCCCTGTAAAGCAATCATGAAGACAGGAGGATGAGAGAAAATAGAGGAGAAAGGTAAAAATCTTTGCACATCTGATGAGCTCTTTTACAAGGGAGGGGTTTACAGACTGCTAAGAATGCCAGCCAGTGAAACTGGACACTAGTGAAAAGGATGCAGTGACATTGTCCTGCTAAATGCTGGGTTTAGGGTTTTTTGTTTATTTAGAGGGGTTTTGGAGTTTGAGTTTTTTTGTTTTGTTTTGTTTTGTGGGGTTTTTTTGGTGTGTGTGTGTGGTTTTTGGTTTTTTTGGGATTTTTTTTTGGGTTTTTTTGGGTTTTTTGGGATTTTTTTTTGGTTTTTTTTTGGTTTTTGGTTTTTTGGTTTTTTTTGGGGGGGTTGTTTTGTTTCAATTATCACTGCCCAGAAAAGAGGGCTGAATAGATTTTAATGTAAATATAGTCATTATGTTAAAAACAACCATTATTACAGTCTACTGGCAGGACTTCACCTAGGAACTTCCTTGAGAGTTGTACTCAATGAACCTCGTGGGTCCCTTCCCACTCAGAATACTCTGTGATTCTGTGAAATTTAATTTTGCAGTTTCAAAATGCAGTAGTGGATGAGAACTTAATTTGTCAGTGCACACAAACCCACTGGGTAAATTGGCGATACAAGTAAGTAATGCAAGCAGTGATCACCAATAGACTGTCTCCTTTTAAAAAAGGAAAATCTGATCTTGCAGGGCATTTTATAAGGGCAGTTAAACATTCTTATCTTTTATGTAAAAATAGAAAAACTGGGAGCCAGAAAGTTTCAATAAATTATGTGGGATCACATGGGATGTTGCTGTCTTCTGAATTCTTAATGTTGAGTCCCAGTTTCATAGTCCATCCTGAGGCAGAGAAGGCATTCAGGAGTAATCAATCTGGTCACAGTTGCAGTGTTTGTGCTTCTTTGGCAATCATCAATGCCAAAGGCCATTGCTATACTTCAGAAATAAATTTCTCTGATGTATTGCAGTCAATCCTTTCTTCTAGGTTTTATTCAACAGCTCTAGAACTTGCCAGGTGATCACTTATCCAAATCAAAAGCTATTTACTACATTTTTCAAATAAAAAACAGGATAGTGGACCTTTCCTGTTGTGTTTTATAGCCAGTTGTGGCTGTTAAGCTTGAAAATGTAACTTACCATTAGCCTGTGATACCAAGGTGTTTGTTAATATATTGTGCTAATGAATCCCTGATTTTTTTCCGTGCCCTAGTTTATTGTGACTCTAATTATTCCTGATCAATCACTTTGGCTGCAGCAGCTATGCCACGGAGTGAGTAGGCATCTTCCAGTAAAGAACTTTTCTTTCTAGTGCTGCCGTCAGATACATCAAAAGGCTTTCTGTTGCCCATGGACTGCGTCTTTACAGGCCCGAATTGTTCTCACCTCCAAATCCACATAGCTTATGTAGGAAAAACAAAAAGTGATACATGTGTGGGGGGTGTAGAAGGGAAGAAAAAAAGAAGTGGGAAGTAAGGAAGTTTGTTGTTTGTTTTTGTTTAAGAATTAAGTTCATTTTCTGAGACGCTCAGCGCCTACACCTCTTCTGCCTGAAGGAATCCAAAAGTCCTCCTTCTCCTGAGGGCCAGTAGTGCCTTTGGAATGCCTCATTTCCCATGCAGTGGTCATTTTCCTCATAAGACTTCTGACATACGTTTTAGATCTGAACATCTGGATTCAGATTCACCTATAATATAATTAAGTGTATCCCCAGCGGGGAGAGGGTTTCTGATAGTAGAAGTCTTTTCAGGAAAAGCTATTATACCACTTGTTATGGCAAGAGCAGCCAGGTTTACTTTTAAATGTGTATTTATTTTTTTCAGGAGACTGTTGCTGTCATCTGAAGTTGAACTTCCATGGCAATATGTGCCTTAGACTGCTAAATTGTTCTAATACATCTCAATAAAAGCAGTTGTAGGCAAGAGCATTTTAATGTTGATTTTTAAGTCTGTTTGAAGGCAGTGTGTGGAGAGTGTGATGTAGGGGAAGAGTCAAATGTTTATTTGAAGATGTGTTTGAATGAATCTTCCTACATAAATTTGCCAGTGTTAAGAAGGAAGAGCTCTGCCCCTTTTAGATGTCAAAGGCCTCTCAGTGGGGGATGGTTTTGGTAATGGAAAAAAACAGAAAAGGTTCTAGTATGTGGTGGAGGAGGTAAAATAAACAAACACAATGGATGATTACTTCTCTCCATTAAGGCTTCTTTATCCTTGCCAGCTCAGTCAGTGGTCAGCATGTTAGCCAGCCCTCCCTGTTTTATCCAGCCCTGAGCTATGCCTTTGACAGTGTTGATTCCTCAGGTTTTAGCTTTTACATTTTTCAGATTCTGTGCTGCTTTACTGTGTAGTTCTGAGCTTCATATTAGGGGATGGTGAACTCTCGTCACAGAGGGAGGCAAAACAATCCCTTCTCTAGCTGGGGACCAAGGACAGCTGACCCAAATCTCAGGCCCAAGAGCACAAACAACAGTGTGAACTGAAGAGAGAAAAACAAGAAGGATGGGACTTCATAACCTCAAGCTGTAATTGGACAATTAACTCCAATATGCAGATGGAGCAGAACTTATAAAAGTGAGAGACCCTGTGACCGGGTGTCCATTTTGTGACCATTTTGGTTCATCTCGGGTGTAGCCCTGCCTGGGCTCTTGTACTGCCCAGGGTGTATCTATTGAGGTCTTTTGATAAATCCCTACTTTATTCTTTAACTCCACCTCTGTTCTAGGCCAGCCTTCACAAGGCACCAGTGTTGGTTTGTGCAGCTGGGGTTTGTGGAGCTCCACGGCGCCGCTGCTAACAACAGAAGTGAAGGTGTCAGAGCACCTATGGAAGGGTGAATGGCATCCTCTGAGCTTCCTTGGAGGGAAGGATGTTTTCTCCTCTCTACCCCACTCCACAGCTTCCAGAGCTTTTTGAAGTAGACCACTGCAGGCACAAATATTCCTCAAAGGAATATTTGAGGCACCTTATGATTCTTAAGGTTGTCTGTTCAGAATGGTCTCCCATTTTCCTATTTGTTGATTTGTTTTTACCTTGCATGCCAATATGCATTTGTTTGTGCAAGGATAAATGTGTATTACATGACTAAGAGCTGTATTTTTCGTACCTAGCAGCTCCAGCAGTGTCTAGAGTTAGTTTGTTAAGGTAGGTAATTATCAACTGGTTATGATTGTTCTTTTTCCTTGCAATTTTACAGGTATATCTTAGAATCAAACAAAGCAAAAAATCAGCTTTCAGGCAGCTGAAGTCAATCCATTTACCTACATGAGGAAGTGTTAGCATGTGCAAGCGAGTTCTGAAAAGTGTCCATTAGTGCTGGAAAGGGAACATGGATGCTCAGAAATCAGAAACTTAGGGGTGTGAAAGGGGCTTGTACAGCACTACTGTGAGTGAACAGATGTGTGATTGCACCGCCCATTTTTTAATGTAGTTTTTTAATTACTACATTTTTCTGAGTAAAAACTGGGAAAGAAGTGCAACAGTCATAAGATAACTGAAGCAGACTTCACAATACAGTGTGCGCAGGCACAGTTAGTGGGGCCCACATAAATTTTTCCTGTTCTATCCCTCATTTGTTGAGCTAGAGATGGCATGACTGTGGATCATCTGAAGTAGGAGATAAGAATGCAAAACTGCCTGTACACTTGAAAAAAGTTCATTTTCTGTCTTGGAATATCAGAATGTCTGAGTAAAATTATTTTTATTTAAACAATTTTTGTTTTACTCTACTGGTATTTCAGAGTAATTTTCCGAGGCAGCAATTTTCACTAGTTTCTGAAAGGCAACATCTGGGCTTTGGAACAATCTCTTTTCAGCTTTGAAAATCCTACCTCAAATTGCTTGTATGTTATAAATGTTCAAATTTTTTGTGGTGTTTCTTTAGCATAATGGAAAGCAATGATGTATTTATTCACCATGATTTTATCTTCAAGTTCAGTTTGACTTTTCTTTCTTGGGGTCTCCAGGATTGTTTGTTCCTGGGCCAAGAATGCACCTGTCATGTACAAACCCTCCAAAAAGGGAGGAGCATGCACATGAATGTGAACAAAAAAAAAAATAAATTCTGGGCAGCTGGAATTAACCTGTTGGAAAGAAAAGGTTTACATCCATTAGAGACATTGCTCTGCTTAAGTATTTTTTTTTCATATCCTCCCTCACCACACACACAGATAGAAAAATGATTGCACTGTGTCTGTAGTTCTTAAAGGTACACATGGTTTCTCTAGGGCCTCAGTTCTGCTTCCACTAAACTTAATTAAGGCCCAGTATTTCAGTGATGCAAGTTCATGCTATCAGTGGTCATCTCCTTTACTGGCATGATTAGTTTTGCCAGGAAACATACAGGATGGATACAGCGTGGATGGATGTTTTTATGTGTACTTGTGGGTTTTTGCCTTTTTTTTTTTTTGCAAAGTGCTAGAAATGGTGCAAATCTGGATGCAGGTGATGGTTGGAGTAGGAGTTACATAATAAGGTAGAATGATACTGCAAATTCAGATATGTAAACACCAGTGAGTACCTTGAAAATTATTTCATAAGTGCAGTTATATGTAGATGTACAGGAAGTAAACACACATGCAATGTAAAGTTATTATTCTGAACTTAACAGTAGAGAAACTGAGAGTGAAGTGGGAAAAAAAGAAATTTCTAAAAATTTCTGTGTTTCTGGTTTGTTTGTGATTACACAAACTCTGCAGAGGAAATGTTGCTTAGAAAATAGTTAAAATGCCATTTGTTGACTTTTAAATTTAAATAGAGAAAGGGGAAAGGAGAGGGAGGTTGAATCTCAATGGCTGTTTGTTTGGCACTCACATCAGACAGTGGCAAGAGTGGGAAAAGCTGTGTCATATTCTACCAATATCTCAGTCAAAATAATGGCTCTTCATACTGAAATCTGGGCGTCTTTTGGGAGAGAATTCTTATTATTAATGTTAATTCTACTGAAAGTAATTAATCATTTAAAGTCTTGAAGAAAAATTTATGTCAGCTTGATTAGACAAGTACTGTGAATGACGAAGAATAAGCTCCCAAAACTGCAGAAGTTTTAATATTTACTAACTTTTCAAAATGAGCCCATGCTTCCTCAAATTTCGCTGTAATAAGTCGGTCATGATTGTCATAGTTTTAAAGCTGTTTCAACTCCTTGCCTTCATTTCTCTCAGTGGGAATTAGGTATGCATGTTTGTGTGTGATGTATGGATTCCTTGTGCAGCACAGCTCTCCCACTCAATGTCTGCAGCAGGACTGACGACTTTTCTGTCATTTTCAGGTACTAGTTTATACAGTGAAATCTCAAGGTGTGGAATCTCTAATTATTTGACTAGATCCTCTTTGTAGTTCAGCAAGCAGAGGAGTGATGATTACCTAATGTCACAGTCATTGAGACAGTGCTTTTAGCAGTGAGCAATTCCTACAACTTTACATGAAAATAAAAGCAAAATTCTGCTATTTTTGTGGTGGCATGATGACAAATTTACATAATAATAAAAAGTATAATAAATAAATAATTAAAAAGCAAGACGTATGAGGAGCTGAAGAGTCGGGGGAGGTACATTTCTGAAAGGTTGGGGGTTGGAAGGAAAGGAAGCCAGAGTTAATTTGAGGATGCACTGGAAAATAAATGAGCTTGTGGATTTAATTCAAAATCATCCAAGCAGAGTCTTTTGCATGAAAGAAGCCAGTGATCAGGCTCAGTTTACTTGAAACATCAACAATGACTGCATCCTGCTGTTTCAGAGTTTGTGCTGATAGATGCTTATTGTCTCTGACACTGCACCACCACAGTTGTGTGTTGCCGGTGCTGTAACCGTGCTATCACTCTGTGCCTCTTCTGGTTTTAAGAAGTTCTCAAAACTCACAGGTTTTGCAGTTTGATCTCTTAGAAACACGCTTTTCAGAAACTAAGATCTCATCATCTTGTTTCCGGTTAATAAACGTCTTACTGGATTTTTGGCTCTTTTAGCTGATATGCGGATGAGTGAAAAACAAAAGGCTGATGAAGTTGACAGGTATTAAACAAAAATCATGAAAATCATGAGAACACAGGTTCTCAGGCTGAAGCTGGTTTTGAGTGTGTAGCTCTGGGTGAATGGCTAAATGTTCCTGCTTAACACACACCAGTAGGATCCAAAGGCTGTGTGAGATCTATGAAAGAATTAGCTGATATTTGTTACAGTAATAGAATATAGTAAATAGGAGTATGCTCATTACCTTCCAAATTCTGTTTTGATTGAGGGCTGGTTTGTTTCGGGCTACAGCATTTCACTAAAAACTTGGTCATGCACAGTCTTTCCCAGTTACCTGCTTCAAAGTGTACCTGAAAAACTTTGTGTAGCACATGTTGGGAATGTACAGCAAGAACTTTTTTGACAGTGGATTTTTACTAGACTTGATTTTACAGTGGTTTTTTGTGCATAAATTCGTTGCAAGTGCAAGAAAATGGAGATGATAAAATTTCAGTTGATGGGATAGAATTTTTAGAAAGTGGTTTGGTTTTTTTTTTTCCATTTTTCTAATTAAAAAAAAGGGTTTTGTTAACATTTTCTTGAAGGAAATTTGTAACAACTTTATTATTTGAGAGTTTCAAATCTTGTCAAATTGAAACCATTTACCACTGGAACGTGGAGCAGTAGCTTTGCTCAAAAAGTAGTTTCCACAGTATGTGGAGTATCAGGTGTATGAGCCAGGCTGCTGATATTACTCTATACTTTAAAATGGATTGAAGATAACATATTTTATATGCAGAATCCTCTAAACTGGAGGGCTTTGAAAAATTGTTCAAGTTATGCCATACAGAGAAGAAGTCTGGAAAGCCAAAGGGAGAAGGTGTGCCAGGTGAAATGGAAATTATGGGGTCCCCTTAACCATAGGATTACTTGTGGCAGCTCTAATAATAGACAGCTGCCCAGAAATATTACTCAGGTTAAGCTGTAGTGATCGTGGTTTGTGTTAGCAAAGTTGACTTGTTCACCAAAACCTCTTTTGAATAACACAACTTACTTGTAGCATAGGTGTATTTTAAAAGATAACTGATTGATATGATCTTAGAAAGTAATAATTAACAGATTATTCCACCTCAATGTGAGTGACAGATGAGAACATGTTTCATGCACAGTTTTTACTGATTAGCAGATTATAGACTTTTGCTTCTTTTTCTTTTTCTTTTTTTTTTTTTAATTGTAGAATTACTTCACTGAAGAGTTCCAATCCAGGCTGTAAATGACTCAAAGATATTGCCAAATGAAGTCTGTTTTTAGTGGTATGTGTAGAAACAAGTCAGGCTTGCAGTTCCCAGTGGGACAGTGTGTGTGAGTCTGCCACCCTTACTCACGTTGAGTAATACCTTATTACACAAGTAATCTTGTCAAAATGAATAGAGTTGGTTTTTTTAAGGGTACTAGTTATTCACTGTACATAAATAATGAGTTACTTTGGGGCCAAAACAGAATGGAAACCGTTGTTACTGTTAACTGGCACCTCTTGCCAGGGCTGTGTGTAAGCAGAGATCATAGTTTCAGTAAACCTGGGAAGAAGAACTGTTTTATTAGCATTAAATGTGATCAGGGATGAGGCAGATGCATTGCTGACATTTTGTATATGCTTGTGTTTATGCATCTCTAAGTGTGTGTGTGTACGTGTGTCCGCTTATACATTAGATATATGTAGTGGTGCTGCTGTCTGTAATCATAATTATTTCCTGTGGAAAAGCAGTCTGCAGCTTTCCAACAAGTACTGTAATTAGAGGTAAATATCCCTGCAGAGAGTCAGATTGAATCCCATTGAAGTTTTTGGACTGGTTTAGCACTTTGATTTGGACTCAGGCCGTGTTCAGGAGCAAATTCCTGGTGCTGTTGATACTGGGCTGACGCTCCACACTGCTGCTGGTCTGCTCCTCTTGTCCTCATCCTCCTCTCTGATCTCTGACATGCAGGGCCGAGGGATTTAAACTGTTTCCATGAGAAGGGCTTGGTTTGTAGCTGCCAGAGGAACTCAAGAGGTGAATGTTTTCATGCCGATTCAGAAACTGGCTGTGCGACTCCAGTCAGGCGCTGTCACGCCTGGTTATGGTGAGAACAGAACAATGCCTCTCTTGATAAGGGAAAAAAAGAAAGTCTTGCACAGTCAGAGTTTTGACATACAATTTAAATCATCTTTCTACATCCTGTGGACTTGAAGCTGTCAAAGAGGCAAAGCTTGTGTTTGAATGGAAAAGCTTTTTATTTCTTTAAAAAGTGTACCAGCTATAATTATCCATAACTTTGCAGGCCTGTTTTAATGCTGTTTTATAATTACAGATCTTAATGCTAGATTATAGAAAGTCATTTATAAATAGTCAGAACAGAGGGACTTGGGGAGTTTTTAACCTGTAGATTGCTGTGGATTGTGTGATTGCTGTTACGGGATTTTGCCTGTGTATGTATGGGGTGAGCTGTGTAATGATTGATGAATTCCTTAATTAATTCTCAACAAGTTAAGATTTATAGCCTCATATCTTTTTCTCCTGACACATCTGTGTTTGACACTTTTGAAGACATGGATAAGCCCCTTCTCCAAAAGCTTTTGTACGTCTCTGAAATGTTTCTGAGGTATTTTGCTTAATGTAACAAAATTAGAGTTTTATGACACAGAATTTATTAAATTTTATGGCACGAACAATTGAATTGGAAAGGATGCAGGTTGTGTGCTAGAGGGCACTATCTCCTTGAGTACTGAATACCACTTCAGATTTATTTTGGGAGTACAATCATGGATGAAATGAACCGAAACCAATGAACAAATGGAGATGTAGTGAGGGACACTTAAGTGAGGTTCTGTTAAAAATAGTAATAATAAAAAAACACAGCTGTGGAAAGATCATGGAAAGATCACTTTTGTGAGGCACTGAATTCAAAGGAAGAAACAAGAAAAATAGTCATATTTAGCAGGCTGAAGTTATTTGGATGGAACCAATATGTGTAGGAACAATTCATGTGGATGTAGTGTAGCTCTTACTTGCTCCAGTGGGAAAATCCAGCTATGAACTCTGATATCAATAGACACGGATTATCAATTTAAGCCTACAATGAGTCTGCTACAAATTGCAGGGCAGTAAAGAAATATTTGGAAAAATTGTTGTAATATGAGTCACATAAAATATTTGTTGGATAAGAGTGATTTAGAACGATGAGGTTTTTACTTCCCTGAAAAAACAGTCTTGCTACCAGGAAAAGCATTTATTTAATGAAAATTTAACTAAAAGCAAGTTTGTTTTTTTTTAACTGCAGTTTCTGCATATTAAGAAGCCTTTCTGAAAACAGGTCTCTTTACAGGAAACAGTATCAAATTTGAATTCATCATCAGAACTGAATCTTCAATTCTATCCAAACCACTGATACAATCAAATATAGAGATACATTTCATAATTCCAGTGTGTCTGTGGAATGACCTGGGTACTGCCTATATCCCGGTGTATCAGAACTTTGCAGATTTAAGTTCTCTAAAAAATCACCACCTACCTGTTTTTATTCAGTAGAAATGATTAATGACATTTCAAAATGCAGTTCTTCTTGAAATAATTAAGTTGCAACAGATTTCATCTGCAGTGACACCCTTTTACCTTTGGAATCTGGTGCGCTGTATTGCTATTTTTCTGAGCTACATCTTAGGGTTTGGTTTCTTTTGTTTTTGTTTTTTTTTTATCCTATCCATAAATTAATGTTTACTGTTCCGAGTTTAAATTTGAGGAAAAGATCTTGAAGTCATGTGAGCTGTAAACTGTTGTGTTATCACTGAGGGCAGGTCCAGGATGTTTGCAGTCTTTTGTTAAGATGGGATAATTCCAGTACTTAATTAGATCTAGATCTGTTTAAAAGAGCTCAGTTTCAGATACTATTTTTACTCAGAATTTAGCTGTTTCCCTTTCCTTATTGTTTATGGTGGTAACTCTGCTTGCATCTTAGATATGGAATCTGTTAAGACCTGGTATTAGACCAGTAGGATAAATGAGATATATGAAGAGAGGAGTGTTAGAGGATGCATGATGTGGGGGCGTATCAAATTTGGGAAATGGACCAATAAAACTGTAGAAATAATGAAAGACATTTCTGGATTACTTTTTCTTTTTTCATGTTTTCTACTTGGGAACCTCTCAGAGATTTGATCCTTTGCTACTATAGACTTTGATAGTTACTATCCTTTAGGAAGACATTTCCAAAAATAGATGTGGATCTATTTATTTATTTAAGTCTCCCATTTCCTTGTGGAAATTTCCTAGATGTTCATAAGGAGTAAGAAATTTCTGTGGAACTGATTTTTGTCTGACTCAGGTTGGCTACAGACAGAGCTTCCTGAAAGCAAATTGCATTTGGTGTCTGAGCTGTCCAGGTTTGTGTATCCATTTCTTTGAGTCTCCTTGGAAGACTAACGCAGATTAAAGCCTCAACTTTGCTGCCTTAGCCATTTTAGTAATTTGTTAGTCTTCTAGGATGCTGATGGGCACGTGGCTTGTAATTTACACTGGATGTTTTAGAGACAAAAGGAAAAGTTTCTTCTACCCTTTCTACTATCACTTTAGTTTGGTCCACAATCCAACCTATAGGTTTTCATTTTAGATCAAAAGCAAAAAAAAAAAATCTCTTAATACAAGTGCATGGGGGTGGATGCCTGTATTATCTTCCTTGTCTGTTTATATAAATTCCCTGCAGAAAATTATTTCATCCCTGTTAGGAGCAGTGACAGGCAGAAGATGATGATCTGAAACTGTATATTTGCATATAAAGTTAACAGAAGAGCTTTATTTCAGTGTGATATTCAAACTTTCCTTGTGCAGCAGTGTGGCAGAATCTGTGTTATTCTAGGTTAACAGCAGTAGGAGTTCTTGACACAGTTTGAGTATATAGTATATAATCCAAATCATCAATACATAGTAAGGCATCCTCTCTCTCTATAATTTATTGTCAGAGTGAATTGCATTGGAGACTTTTGTGTATGGCTTATAATATTTTCAGTCATTTTATCAAATATAAATGTTCTAAAGTATAGAAAATTACTGTGGAATAATTGAGTAATGATCTTGTGTCCATCCCTTTTTGTTTGCCAAAATTGGGACAACTGCTTAGTGCTGATTTTCAGAGAGATTTTGTAAATACTCAGGCCTCTATTAAAGTAGTGTTAAAATGCGTAACCAAAAAACTTAAATTCAATAGCAAATGTCGAGCTTAGTGCAGTACAATGCAAAATATGAATAATTCACAATAACTTTAGAAGGGAGTTGTATGGTTTCTGCAGAATGGTTTGAGATCTGTCACATCAAACATAGCTGTAAAATGCTGAATTCAGTGGGCTAGTAGAAAACTGCCAGTAAGAGTCTATCTGGTGATCTCTGTCTTTGTACATATGCTTTGCTGCAGACACGTAGGTGGGAAAGCCTAGAAGACAGAATTCAGGTAGGATGTATGAAGTGGTAGTCTGTTGGACTAAGTCAAACATTAATAGAAAATACAGATTGGTTCTGTAAGCACTAGCAATAGGTGGTGTTCAGAACAGGCAATGTGCAGCTGCATATAGGTTCTGGTAGGGATTTTTTTGTCTGAATTTTTGTTGTTAGTTTTTCTTGTTTTTTTCTGGTTTTTTCCTTTTTTTTTTAATATAATCTAACTCGGCTCAGGAGGCAAGGCTCAAAATGAGCTCATTAGAAGCAAAATAAGTCTTAACAAAGGGCTGTTTAAAGTCACTGTTTGTTTTCAGACCCAGTTGACTGCTGCTAAGAACCATTCCGTGCTCAATATGCCAAATCGTATGGACATGCTCCACCTCACAGCAGCCCCACGCATGGTTCAAGAGGCTGCTAGGCTTTTGAAATGCAGTCCTTTAGCTGTGGAGTGGAAAATAAAAATGGGGTAATTAGAATCATAAATACGAGATTTTTGAGGAGAAGCATCCCCCTTTTTTTTACTTCAGCCCCTTTTTTTTAACTTTTGCATACAAATAGTCTTCAGTTTCCTAATTATAACGTCTTTATTTTTTCCCTTTGAAGCATTTCCTGATTTTTCATTTCTTCTTTTGGCTGTGCGTGGAGATTTCTCCTCATTCTGCTCCTTGCAGATGACTCTGGTTATTAGCACAGGGATCTGTTACGCCATCCATGGACATGCCCTGATTTTCCTGAACAAGGTTGCTGTAATTAATCCCAGAATTTGTCTGCATTTTAAGACTTCACTGTACACCCCTCTATTTTGGAGACCAAGCTGGAAGCATTCTGGGTTCTGTAAGATTTTCAGTAGTGCTTGGCTTGAAAGATACTTGAATTTGCCAATGATTTGTTTCAGTGTTTGTAAAACTTGAAGATAAACGTGTCCTGTCAGACCGGTGTTATCAGACATTATCAAAAACTTCACAGTGTAGGCCTGAATTTCAAGTCAATATTTCTGTGTGGTTTTTACAATGTGTGCTCTATGTGTCTTCCTTGTATATCCTTTTTTATGTACTTACAGTTATAAATTACATTTTCATGGATCTTTTTTTTCTGATCCAGCTATAGAAAGGAAGAATTTGATAGAAAGATTTGATGGCAGGTCTTCATTCAGTCAGTATGCCCCTGACTGTTGTCAAAAAGCTTAGATTATTAATGTCCAAATGTTTAATTGTTTAACTATACCAGATCTGCAAACCTGCGAAGATCCTTGCAACGTGACTGTATCACTCAGTTGCTCACATGGGTGAAATTTTGTAAACACAGGCGTTTTGGCTTGCTAGCAAGTTCTTTTATTGTATTATATTTCATTTTACTTCATCTTTTTTTTTCACTTGTGGTTGATAATGAGATGCAAGTGATTATTCCTTAAAAGCTAAGTTGACAATAGTTTGTATCAGGAGGCATTCTGTCTTCATAGAGTCCCTTGCAAATGCAAAACTAGATGGGTATTTTTTTAAAGGAATTACATTTCTTTGTGCACTCTTAGGTGAATTTTCATGTTTAAGAAGGCAGAATACAAGAGAGTGCTATATTAGTGTATTATTCTCACAACAAACAAGCCACTGTTCTGTTGCTACCTGCTTGGCCATTGTTCCCAATTGTGTACGCTTTGCAGTGGTATTTGGATGGTTTCCTGCTCTCCGCCAGCACAAAAAAGGCATTTCTGTTACAATGGCCCCTAACCACACAATGACGGCATTAAGGATTTATTTGGAGGTTTCATTATTTTCTCCTCTTTTGTTCCTTCCAGGATGTCTTCCAAGCGACCAGCCTCTCCGTATGGGGAAGCAGATGGAGAGGTAGCCATGGTGACAAGCAGACAGAAAGTGGGAGAAGAGGAGAGTGACGGGCTCCCAGCCTTTCACCTTCCCTTGCATGTGAGTTTTCCCAACAAGCCTCACTCTGAGGAATTTCAGCCAGTTTCTCTGCTGACGCAAGAGAACTGTGGCCATAGGACTCCCACTTCTCAGCACAACACAATGGTAGGTTTGCTTATGGTCTATTGTGCTTACATCCATTCTTTGAATTCTGCCTCTGCAGTAGTTTGGCATCCAGATCTGTACTTTATGGAGTGTACGATGCACAGCTACACGTACAGAACACGCTACAATAATGTGTAAGCTCTGACCTAGCTGGGCTGCCTCTGCCCTCTGCTACAAATGCTAAATCACTCGTAGTGCAGACTTTTCCTCACCTTTGCCTGATGGCATTTAGGGTGCTAAAAATTTGTTAGCTGCACTGATGTGAATTGAAAGTGTATGTGTTCAGCAAACAGCAAATGGATTTGGAACACTCTAAGTGAGAGTCACTTTTGGCATGGAGTCTGAAACACCACCCTAATGCCAAGTTTGTGCAACAGTAAGGCATGAAAGGCTGTATAAAGTCTAAAAAAAAAAAGAAACTGAATTTTGATGACTTAAAAACTTATATCTGATGTGTAATTCATGTCACAGATACCGACAATAAAATTTACTGTGCATATGAAATTATATCAACGTACTACTTTTTGACTTGTGAATTTCCACTCTACAGCTGATGCTGAGCACTTAATTCATTACATGCAGCAGTGCAGGGGAAGTCCAGAACTGGCTGTATCTTAAAGAAGACAAAACAATGCCTTCTTCCTTGCTAGTATTGTAGTGTCACTATTATGTGTTTGTGCCCTTCACATGGAGTACTGATACATTTTTAGAAAGGTTGAAAAGTGCAAGGAAAAGGCATTGGAACCCAGGAGTGAGGCATTTGGACAAAAGCTCTGTTGTGAACAGGCTTGCACGTCTCATGCCTATTTACAAATTGGCTGTAACTTTTCTGTTAGTCCCCCACTTTGACTAGGGCACTGGCAATTTCACGAGAAGTGAAGATAATAAATGGACCTGCATATCTGAAGGCTTTTAATAAGGCATTGCAAAATAGGTGATAGTGTATTCTTGTAAAAGCCTGCAAGAGCTCCACATTGGTATTTAAGCCCTTACAGCTCATTATGCATACGTAACAAGCCCTAAGTAAAAAGCCTTAGGGATTATTATTTCTCATAGGACCAAGTCACTGGATATTCACTGAAGCTGCTCTCCTAGACAGAATAACTCATTGATCCTGATCCATTTTCCTTCCTTTTTTGGGCTAATGCTTAAGCTCAGGCAGTGGTTTGGAATACATAATTTTAGTTTGTGTTATTGCAATTTTACATGAAGAAAGAACATCACTGGAGAAATTACTCATGGGCAGACAATGTCATTATCTTTTTTGAGCTTGCTTATTTCTCATCCTTTATCTTATGCTTTATGGAGATGAAATTCATTAATATAACAGTTCCAGCCAGTGGGATGTTAGGGTATGTAACTAATGTATGGGCTTTGCTGTATTTTGGCCTATTTTAAGAGAGTGTTTTGAAGATGAGGAATTGTTTCTGACAACACTTAAGTCAATAGATAAACTTGTGATGGCACCAGTAGTGTAGAATCAGACCCTAATGAAATAAAAACATACTGTTTTCTAGAGGAGCCCAGCAGGAGTATTTCAGCTACACCACACTGAAACATTTAACTGCTCTTTAACTGATTTTAACTAACTTCTTTGCTTCCTTGTTCATTTACAGTTCTTAAGAGCAAGAGGTTTAGCTGATCATTTAGTGTAACTTCCTGATATGAAGGCTGTATTTAATGTGATGTTAAAACAGTGTTTTCTGTCCTTTTGCAATATAAGATACTGAATCATGGGATGTTCTGGATGGTTTTCCTGTAGCAGTAGCACACTGCAGGCTTACCTGAGGCAGTGTTTGGAGGGTTGTCAGGGACTAGTTTTGTCTTCATACATACTTAAGAATATTGCCAGTCTGTATGAATGTAACATTTTGGTAATATCTCTCTTTTAGTGAGGACTGTGTTGTAAAAATCATCACTCAGGTAGTTGAGAAAGGATGTAGCCTATGTGTCTCCAGAAGGAAGGAAGTGATCAGTCTAAATGAGTAAAATATACATAATCAGTCCCTCTGCTGTCATGGCATGTAGTTATCAGAAGAAAATCACTGGATAACATTTAGATGACTTCAATTCGTGTGCTTAGCAGTGACAAAAATCATTCCCGAAGAGCCTTCACTTTGTAACATTGCAGAGGATGTTTTTGTATTGTTTGAATTGACATTGTGTTGTTTTATCATCTCTGGGAAGCAGATCCAGGTGTATGCAGGTGTGCACACAGCACCACAGACTGCAGTCTGATACAGTTTTATTGATAAAGCTCCAGGAGCTTCACACTTCCCAACTTACACTTTTGAAAATTTACCCCATTGCACTTTACAAATTTTAGCAACTGCCATTTTAGTGAGACAGCTCAAAATTCTGGGTAGATTTTTATAAGAGGAGTGCAAAATTCCTATAAAGACGTCTTCAAACCGAATCAAAATGGCAAAAATCTGCAAAGCCCATCTTCCCATCAAAATGAACAGGATATTTCTGGGGATGTTGGAAGTGCAACCAGAGAAAGGTTAGTGTGGTGGGCACAGTCTGAAATGGAGGACTCCTGTGAACATCAGGAAATGCTTTTTTGTGTGAGGGTGACTGAGCATAGGAACGGGTTGCCTAGGGAGGCTGTGGGGTCTCCCTCCTTAGAGATACTCAAAAGTCATCTGGGCATGGTACTGGCTGGCTCTCAGTGGCCCTGCTTGAACCAGGAGGGTTAGTCCAGGTCTCCTCTGGAGATCTCTACCAGCCTCAACCAAAGCAGGGGTGACTCTATCTCGAACTTCCTCTTGATAGAAGAAGCTAGATACTTAAGTAGGAAAATGCTTCTCCTGATAAGAAAATAAACAATAATTTATCAGACTTAAAGCAACTGCTCAGTAGAAAATAAAAGACAAATGGCTTGACCTAGAATATATCTGAGAGTCCCCTTAGGACGTTCATGGTAGGCCATAAGCTTTTCAGGGAAACACTTGAGGATTACAGTATCAGTCAGTAGCTCTTTTGAAGAAATCTATTAAGGCTACAGTATTTGGATAGCACAGATAGTTGTTAGCTCATCTAGGTTACATAGGTTTGTTTTTCTTGTTTCTATTTGCCTGCCTTTATGTTCTATTTGTCTGCTTTTGCAACTCTCAAGACCACTGATCTCATCAATGGTGTCTGTGTGCTAAATTCTAAAAATGAGAAATGTCAAGGCTAAAAGTACTGATTAAAGTATACCACAGGCATGGTGTGTTTAAATCAGACCATTCTTTTTAAATATAGAATATCAGTGAAATGCAGGATGGGATTTAAAAAAAAAAAAAAAAGTACTGAACAGAAGGTCAAACTGGCAAGCTGTAATTTTGCCACTCCCTAGTTGTTCCAAACTGATGACTGTGACTGTACTGGTATCCCACTTTGTCCTGCACTTTCAGTGGGATTTAGAGTTCATTTTCAATAGTGCTTTAAATTGATAGGAAATATGCACTGCTCAGTAACTTTGTTGCTTCACACTAAAAGAAGTTGTGTTTCTGTGGTGAATGAAGTTACTCCTGTGTAACTTGGGAATAATATTAAGAGTAGCAGTACTACTGGTCAAAGAGCTCACCAAGACATTGCTTCGTGCTTTTCCTCCACTTGTTCGAAATAAAAGGTTGTTTAATGCTTCATTTGAATTCTTTTATCATACCTATCCTGGCCATGCTTCACCTGTTGGTCAGGAGTTGTCAGCATGTGACCTTCCAAGGAGAATGGAAATCTGAATGCATATAGCTTTTTAAAAAGTCAAATAGGACTCTAATTATACTGAGCTAAAGAATGCATATTTAAAAAAAAAAAAAGAAACAACCTCACAGTGGTTTTAGAGAAATTTTAATTTCCAGTGTACCTTTGAGCGTCAAGCTTAGGATAAGTTATTGTGGTGATACAATGCACAGTGTTGTGAACACCAGTGCCTTTACTGTGCCAGCTCTCATAATGAGAATTTCATTGTTTGGGGAGAGCAGTCTCCTACACTCTAGACAAAAGTGTAATTACTTTTGAACGATGTGGAATGTGCTCAGTTTAATAGCATGGAGAATAGATTCACATAGATTCAGATAAAGCTAGCTTGGAAGCCGTATGTGCAGTGTGGCAGTATGAAATTGTTAGCAGGCACCATAATTACAACACGCGCACACACACACAGTTTCACAGTTTAAACTATAAGCTGTTGTTTCTGTAAGGGATAGGCCCATCTGAAGAGGACTAGTTCAATTAAAATAAACTGGAAACAGTGGTAAGTTTGCATTTGTCTGATGTTCTTTCTTTCCTCTCTTAATGGTAAATTGATAGTTATAAGATGATGAAATTACATTGTTGCAAACATAAATGTCATCAGAAAAGTAGCACATGGAAGCAGTTTTTGCAGATACAATTTTAGGCTTTTACCAGAGTTTGATCTTTACACTTGCACCATTTCAGGGAATCACTGTGTGGACTGTTAGGAAAGGGAACAAATGAAAAAGAATCAGTCAGGACCCATCAAAGAGCTGTAGAAGTTACCTACTGCATTGTTTAGTCCAGACCCTGGAAAGTTCTCTGCAGTCCTTGAGAGTCAGCTGTGGTGGAACCAGAATCAGCTTTGATAACTCTCCTGACATGTGTCTTGCATTTGCGTTAGGCTCATCTGCCTGTCCTCCTTGTCATGATCTGTGTTCTCCCAGAGCTCCCATCCTGTCCCGTCCATGTGAGTCATGCTTACATTGCTTGCCAGCTGCTTGATGTGTAGGCCCTGTCTAGGGCACATAAAGAAACGAAAAAGGTGTCTTCGTTCTTCAGGTGAGTCAGGGATCAAAGCCATAGTGCAATTCAGGAGCAGTGTGCTTTTGTGGAAGTTGCCTCGGTTTATTGAACCACCAGCTTAACAGTGACTTTTGCATACTTGTAGCTGTGGAAAACCAGAGTGAGTACCTTATTCCCAGCAGAAGTCAATGGGCAGAAACACCTGCTGAAGTTTGAGATGACCCATTGGTGTTTTGATCAGACTTCGGAAGGTCCAAAGGGACATTAAATAAGTAATGAAGTAAGAAAACCTTTTTTCTTTCCATCCCAAGCAGAAGGGTTAAAACTACATTTAAACCAATAACTCGACAAATCAAGACCAGACTTAGAATATATATTGCCTGGAATACAGGGGGCAGAGGACTGTAGTTTATAAAGGCCATGAAGAGAAGTGGAAACAGCAGTTGTTTGTTTTTGCTGAAGACCATCTTACTGTTAAGCAGTAATGTTTTTAATGGATTCATTTGAATGCAGTTAAGCAGAAAATAATCAACAGAAGAGTAAACACCTTTGTTTTATGGAAGTGCTGGGAATGGTATGTGTCCATTGTTTGCAAGTGATTATGTGCCTAGGCATCAATTCATTGACTTCATACTGGAAATTATCTTCATTTAAACTTACTGCTTAGATCCTAGTAAAATCTAATTCAAGTGAGTAGCTGAAAAATTCTACAGAAAAAAGAGATGGGTAGAACTCTAAAGCCCACATTTGGTAGGAAAATTAAACCAGATGGTCTCTCTTATGAGGAAGAGAAAAGAGCTGTTAAATGCCCTATCAAAGAACTATGTAAGCAAAAAACTTAGTCATCTTTCTAAGCAACAGAGATAACATCAAAATTTTGTTTCAAATCTGCACTATCGTTTTGAGGAGCACTGGTGAGGACTAGGATATGGAGAAAACCCCACTAGGACTGCAAGACCAGTTTACAGCAAAAATCTAAAGAGACTACATTTAAATGTTCCTGCTTCTTGATACATCTTTTGCTTCCAACAATCACTCCCTATGTACGCGCAAACACAGGTGGGATCTGTGGGATCTTCTCCATCCTATTGGAAGTCAATAACTGTGGACTTCACATAGTTTCTGCAGTCCAGGTCCATCCCCTGTGGCACTCTGCTCAAATTTGTTCTGAAACTCTACCTTTTCTTTGGTAACAGTGAGTCTTTTTGGTGTTGTAGTGAGACACAGATTCTGATGCCATTTAAACCCAGTTTTCCATAGTTCTGAAAACAGAAGTCCGGAGAAATGTAGTTTTAAATTTTTGTGCTTTTCCTTTCCTTTCAATGAGCGTATGTCCTTTGGCCTTGTATGTCGTGCTGCACTGTTGAGAAGCTTTTGGCCTTAGGCTCAGTGTAACTATTATCAGAATAGAGAGCAGCATTCCATACTCTTATCCGACATATGCCTCAAGGCAAGGCATGTGGGAATCCTGAGCTGATTATCTTTTGTCCCCTACATAGCACAAGCTCCTACTTGTGCACACCACCTTGACTCATTTTTGCTTCAGTAGTTGTTAATTCATTTTAGAACTTCTAGAACAGTTTCCCCATGTGCTTTGTGTTTGCTCCACATACTTTTCATATCCAGTGTACTTCTTCTGAGCAGCTGGTGTGGTTTTTCTCCCTTTCTTTTCACTGCAGGTGCAAATTTCTCTCTATTTCCAGTCTTTTAAGAACCAGCGTTATTCTATCAGTTTCTGTCTGCTTCCACTTGTCCTCTGAAAACCTTTTCTGCTTTGCCCATTTTCTTCCTCTGCTTCTAGTCATATTTAGCTTAGTAATTTTTATTATTTAATCCGTTCTAAAGCCTTTTAGTAAATAGCTCATATGAAGACGTTCCACAGTCAGAATAAGTGTTGTGCTATTTGCTTGAACAGAATGCCAATAAAGTAGGGGATGGTTGGTTTTTGATATGCAGCTCTACTTAGTAGAGATATACCAAACCTAAAAGGCATTGTGAAGTGTTAGTCATGGTTTCTTGAATTTCAGAGTTGCAAGGAATCCCTGTGGTTATAAACTCTGGCTCTTAGAAGTGCCAGAACCTTCTCAGTACTCACAGTCATGTTTTACAGTCTCTCATTGTCAGATGTTTGTGTCCATTGGAAGTTACCCACTGCAGTTAGGATGTGAAGCATTTCTTTATTTTCTGTCCTTTCAATGGATGAGTGACGTGCTCATGGTTTTTGCTCTGTCTCTTTAAATATGATTTTTCTGGTCATACAAAATTCAGTCGGATTAGGCTGTGCCAAGGCCAGGTTGCTTTCTCTAATTTTTCTTCCCACTGCTAATGCTCTTTCAGATTCACCAAAAGTAATGGTGGTTGAAGTGGGAATGAAAATGTGGCTCCAGGCAGTTGCTGGCATTTAAAGCGTTATGTCATCCAGTCATGTTTTTTCCCTTTCATGGAGCTAGCTACTTCCTCTTGTCTTAAGTACATCAATGAAATACCACCTCCTTCTCCACTATCATAAAAGGAATTATTAATTTTCTTTGGAAGTTCATGGCTGAAGAAGGACCTTTGGCAAATTAGACTGCAGATTTTGTTATGTTTTTACTTAAAAATGGGTGTCTACCCTTGGTGGGTGTCAACTCCTAAGATGTGTTCAGAGACCTCCCTACAGGGAAGAGATTGATGTGCTTCAATGTTTCTGAACCAGCCAATGTTCCAAAGTGTTTAAAAGACAATGAAATGGAGGAAACAAACTTCCTTAAGTAAAAAGGGTCCTTTATGCCTGGGGTAGCAAGCATGTCTGAATAGTTTGGCCTGCCTCATTTCCAGATTCTCTTTAACACCCTGAAGTTCTTTGTTTCTTTTTCCGGTTTGGTTGCAGTTGTGTGATCAGATAAGGCATTTTTGCTCTTTGCAAAAGAGAAGTGGACTTGGTGAATCCCATTAATTTAGCATCACTAGATAAACCAACAAAAGTAACTGAGTGGAGTTGTGCCCAATTTAACTCAGCATAGCTTTTGCCAGAGCAATGTAAACAAGATTGTAATTGTACAAGAAAATAGTCTGCTTCAGCATCCTTTTTTATGCTTTTAAAACTAAATCCCCCCAAGAAAAAAATAAGCGCGCTAAAGACTAACTTTCTGTAGTTTGTACAGGCAGCAAGCAAATTACATAGAATGTCTAAAGCATAGACCAGTAAAATCTAATATCAGACTGTTATTATCTTTATTTATATTGTACCAAGAGCATGATTTATTTTTATAGAGACAGAAAAAAGAAACATTCCTGCCCCAGAATGCTTAGCTTATGACCCTGTTCCTGCAAAATAATCTGGTTGATTGGAACCTAATGCTGATGGTAGCAAGAGGGGGGGAAGGAGAGGTCACTGACTATAACTCCTTCTGCACATAGCTTTTTGTGGGATTGGATTTTGATGACAGAAAATAAGAAATATTGTAGCAAAAGGTAAAATCCTTCTGACATCTCAAGTCTGAATTACTGGGGTAAATTGTATGTGTATCTCCACACTAAGTCATGTCAGAAGTGGAAGCTTGCATTGCTTATTAATACTGCTAGCCAGAAATGCAAAACATCCATGCTTCAGACTCTGCTCTATGCTGATTTTCAGATTGAATTTAAAGTGTGTGTTTCATCTCTGTAACTGTAAGTGAAACCGTCCTCTTTCCCGTTCTTTTCATTTTGAACTGCTGCAGTTGTAATCAGGAGATCTGCTCAGCTTTGGATCCATCTCTGTTCAAAAGCAGCAGTATTTGCTGAGGATGTGCAGGTTTCCAGAAAACAACTAAATACAAATGCAGAGCTTAGCATTTAGGATTTAGGGCTCTGTTAGGAGCAGGTTAGTTTCTTGTACAGTTTTTAGTTAAATTTATGGAGTCTCAGTGATAAATTTCTGGTGATTATTGGAGTCTTGGTGCACCATGAGGACATTTTGGCTTTTCTCATAGAGGAAAAAAGTTATTTCCTCTCGCAGAATGGAGTTGGCCGTTAACATAATACAAAGCTATGTAAATCTTAATTTCACTTTTGGCGTGAAGATTCTAGGGTGAAGTCTCCTCAGACTGTATGTTTAAAAAGTGTATGTTCAGAAGTGAAACTTTATAGTTAATGGAAGTAAGTAGGGAATAGTGGAGCTTGATTCATTTTGTCCTGACAGATCTTGTAAGTAGGTCAGGGAACTCACACCCTAGAAGTGCCTATTTTTCTTCATAGGTTACAGCTGGAGCTTAGGGTGTTAAGCTCAGCTGTTGATCCCTGTAGTTTATAAATCTGTGGTTAGATAACGTCAACCAGAAAGTCTTTGAGTGAGAGGTAGTTGCCTGGCCAGTGCATTTAATAATTTGTTGTTCATAAGTAAAAGTTTGCAATATAGTGCTTAGCTCTGTTGGGAGTAGAAAACATTCTGCATCTCAGAGTTCAAACCACTCAACTCACTTGAGTTTATGGCCTGCATCTGACTAATGGTAGAGTGTGAGTCCATGGTATATTCTTTACTTTTATAAATATGAAATCTGCAAATACCCCTCCCCTTTGTTTTCCAAATTCTTAAATTCATATTGTCTTGACAGAGACAGTTAGGAGAGTATGGGGGAGAGCAGATTGATCAGTCACAATAGTTACATGTATAAGACTTGTTTAAATTCTCTTTAAACCAATTTGATAAACTCCACTGGAAAACAGTTTTCAGAATTTCATGTATCTACAAGCAGAGTTGCAAAGAGTGCCATTCAGTCCTGTAAAGTATACATCTGTGGCAGATGATGTACTTTTTCTGTTTGCTTGTGGCCAGTGTAAACTTAGCTTTTGGGCAGTGACCATAGCTTCAGTTTTGAAGCTGAGTGTTGGGTAATATATTGACTCAGGGCCACAGTGAATTCCTGAGCTTTCCTTGTGAATAAACTAATTTGACTGAAATATTTACTTTTCTATTTAGGACCTGTACCTTTATATTGCTCTGTAAAATATCACAGAGTTGTTGGACTTGTCATTTGATAAATGTTAACAAAGATGGCAAGTTTTTGGTTTACTGGGTGAAATTAGATATTATTTCCAGGTTGTTGACTTCATATGGGCAATTCACTTCTGTCATCTATAGCTGTGCTAGTACAATGGAAATTACACTTGTCCTTCATCCGTGATGGTCTATGATCTATCAGAGTTTCCACACTCATGGAGATTATTGAATGCCATACAGTGAGATTTGGGTTCATTTCATCAAAATTTAGGCATATGAAAGTTAGGTGTTTGGGCTGTCTTCACAGTTTGTGTAAAAAGATGATAACCACCCGCTTAGAACAACATTTCCAATCTTAAAATAAGCACCCAGGACAAGAAAGATTAATTACCCTCTGAAAGTGCTTGTCTATTGACTATAGAGGGAGCCTTGATGACTGGTTTAGACTAGGTGTCAAATTTGGGGCTAAAATTAGGTGAGAATACATGTTTTACTGTGCAATTTTTCTGTAGTTTTTTCTGGAGAAGTAACCATGTTCTAGTTCATCCTTTTTTTGGGGAGAGATTGGAGAGTGTTGTGTGTGAATATTCTATCAGAATTCTTTTTAAACTGGTAGTGATGGTGTTTAGTGGGGTTTTAACAATTGGATATTCCCTAAAAGCAGACCTTTATATTGTATATCTATTAAGTAGTGTTAAGTTCAAATAGTAAGTAATGTGTTGGTTAGCAACGTGTATTGAAGAATAAGGAAGCACAGAATACCTTAAAAAGACTATTTTGGGAAGGTTCTCTTAGTATTGAAAAATGGCATTAATTCTAGTGGATTTCCCCTTTAAAATTTAGGGAATTATCAAATGTTATTAGAAATTCAAATGCTTAATAAAGCATTTGTCTGTCTTAGTATCAGCTGCAATGAACATCAAATTTTATTGTTGAGTTTAATTGGTTACAGAGAACGTATGTAACCTCTTAAAGATTTGATTTAGCTTTTCTTGGTCATTTTTGCAAGTCCAAATGCTATGCATAAGCATAGTAGATAGACCTAGTAATGTATTGGTTAAAAAACTGTAATTAAATTCCAGCCTTACTCGGTAGAAACCTGTCTGCTGCGCATGTTTTAATTCTACTTATGTCCTCCTCTGTGTTTAATCCAGAAAATGGGTATATGTACATGTGCACAGCTTCACATTTTGGCACCACGTTTGGTATATTGTGTGCTGTGACTTGTATCGTGCCTGCAGGCCATAGGAAAATGACACAAATTAAATGTGAAATAGAAGGAGACATAATTTAAAACTTGCATGTTCTAAAGATGCAGTATGGCATCCAAGAGTTGCAACATATTGCAAGAAATTCTCCCTATTTCCCCAACAAGAAGCCCGTGTTTTCAGCTGTGCAGGCTGCTGGAGACACAGGCAGCTTCCCTGGCTGTTTGCTGGGAATAGCTGTCGCTGCCTTTCATTTGAGGCACTATCATGACCACTGCCACACGTGGTGCTCTGTCTCCTCCTTGTTCCTGTCTAACTGCACAGGTCGTGTTCTGCTCTGCCCTCTTCTGTGGTTCTGTAATTATATTTACTTTAAACAGACATGCGAGTTCCCTTCTCCCTTTTACATATGTTGTTTTCCTTCATGCTGAGAAAACTCTACAGCCTGACAGGGCGTTTTTTTCCTTTTCTTTTTTTTTTTTTTTTTTTTTTTTTTAAACGCTCTAAATTCTATCCAGCTTTAAACTCTTATGTTTATAACCCTGAATATCTCTAAAATGTCTTTACCTAAAACACTTTATAGTTTTATTACCAGGTTTATGCCTGTAATAATATTCACATCAGCTTTCTTAGGGATAATCTTTAAGCAGAACCTAGAAAGAAAGGCTTTGAAAACTATCATTCCCAGGAACGCAAATCTCGGAACATGAAACTTTGGTTTAATCGCCCTCTCTGACAACTTAACACGACAGATTGAAAAATACAAGCCGATATGGAAGTGGGATCAATGGATTATCAAAGTCCTAAACATCTTTTCTTGGGGAGGGGGGAGGCGGGGAGCTTTGCGGTCCATTGGCATGCGTAAAACACGAAGTTTGCATAGCTTACCGCGGATCCGCTGCTGTCTGACTGGCAGGGAAGTTGAGAGGGAGAGAGAGAGATTTACATGAGGGAACTCAGGGGGCTTTGTCACGGCAATTGTATAAAGTGATATACAGTGCAAATCGACTCGAGCATGTCCCTGGATAGCAGGCGGTTTACAGCCTCTTCAAGCAGAGATTACTGCTTTATCTTGTCATACTAAATTAACGTGGCAGCACACTGTTAAACAGTGGTGACCTCTTCATCTGTGGAAATTGCTGCCTAGAGGAGAGATGGTATTTAAGACTCTCTCTCTCTCTATCTCTCTCTCTCCTTCTCCCTCTCTCTTTTCTCCCTTCCCCGCTTTTCTCAGTATCCTCTTCCCTTCCTCCATCTCCCTCTCTGTATCTTGTCTTTTTTTTTTCCTGTAGGGCCCTGAGGCATTTTTGGGTTAGGTTGTAACATTAAAGACAAAAAGAAAGAAAGAAGGGAGTAAGGGAGAGGCTTTTAACATCAAGGTGACAACAGCTATGTGTTAATTGGGCCTTTGTTGTTTGATTAATAGCCACTTTGGTGTAGAATATTAAGACAGTTGTTTGGACAACTTTCTGAAAATGACATGTCCTTTCAGTAAACTGGGATTAAGCGATGTTCTCTGGTCTGCACATTTTAACTCCTTATTGTTATTGCATTTAGTCCTAAGCTTGCTGCTCTTTTGGAGTGAGCATTCCATCCAACACTCCTGGCACCATCCTTGGCTGGCATGGAATGCCACAGCTCTCTCCAGGGGCACTCCAGGGAGCTGTTCTGAGGCTGTTGCTATTGAGGGTCAAGGTGATGAAAATACCTCTGCAGTGTGGTCGAGCTCTTGTGTTGGGCTGTATTTTAGAATTGAATAATGCTCCGAGAAATGCAGTTGAGTGGGAAAAGGGAAACAACCATTTCATTGGGCTGGCAGTGTGATACAGAAGAACAGGAAAATTAAATCCCAAATTCCCATCTTTTTCAGTAAACTGAGTCAGTTAAGGAGAGGATGACATTTCTTCTTTAGACCAGGTTTTCTTTTCTTAGTTTTTCTATTTACTATGCAGTGCTTCACTGTGGGTCCAATCCAAAGCTCTTTGAAGTCACTATAAAGACTGCTTTGTCTTTAATAGGCTTTGGATCAAGGGTCACATGACCTTAGGCAAATTATTGCAAATCAGTGTTATGAAGTGCTTGGAAATTTGCAAGCATACATGTCTGAAGTATTACTTTTTGATGTACTTTAAAAAGCAGTTGGGAGGCCAGGTGAAATCAGATTGGCCAGGTCAGCCTTGGAAGTATCCATACATGCTGAAAATGGAAATGTTGTGGATGCATGTTTGGGTTAAGGAGGCTTGCCCTACCTCTTCCTGCACTGACTAATGACCTCTTCCTATGCTGTTGAGGTTGCAAGCTGGCAAGAGAAAATGCTTTCACTTCCAGAACTCAGCAGTGACTCTGGGATGCTATGGGACTTTGACCACTTCAGTCATATGAAGATGGCTGTAGAAATTTAATTATATGAGATGGAAAAAGACTTGAAGATGATCTATCTTGGGTTTTTCACTGCTGGAGACAATTGTTCCTTACTGTGAATTTCTTGAGCTGCCACCTACACAAAGATTCATGCAAAATTCTGTGCGTTTTGTATGTAACATTTTCAGAGGCAAGTTTTTATTCACTTCTCTGGGATGCCAGCACAGCTTATTTTTGCAGCAGAATATTTGCCATTTCAGACGCAATGTATCTGTGAGTGCTGATGTTATCATTGTTTTCTTTGGTGGAATTTTGAAGGCCATTGAGCTAAGCATTTGTACTAGAGATATGGAAAGGACTGACTTCCTGATTTATTATTTGGAGAAATCAATGCGTTTGATAATTTATGTACAGCTTACAGAGGCCATGTAAGTGGCTCATGAATCGATCAGCAGCCAGCAAAAATGAAAGCTAACGAGCTTGTTTCAATAGCAAGTTGCTCATTAGCAGGTAGATCTTTCAGGGTTTCCAGTTCAAAGTCACATGCTTTTTCCATGTTGTCGGCAGAAGGAGTTTCCTTGCAAAGAACAGAAACAGAAAAAGAAAGCATGGCGAGGTTTTGAACATTTTCTCATTGCTTTGACATGAATGTTTACAGTAAATGCTTGGTGCTGGGCTAGAGGGGCAGCCATCTAATAGCCTCGGCCTGTGTCCATCACTGCAGTGATGACATCAACTTTCAGCCTCTGAAATTGGCTTTACGAAGGAATTAACAGTGTACATGGGAAGAAGAAGACAGAGGCCTTTTCTGTGTTTCTGCACAGAAATCTCTACATTACCAGCACAGCATTTTCAGTCCAGATTTTCTCCAGCTCAGAAGCCACGTGTGGAATGCTAGCCAATAGGCATGATGTTCTTTTCTCCATTCTCAGTCAATACTGTGACCCATCTTGGTTAGATAACACCAGGCCTGTGTCTTCTCCTCTCCTGGTAACATTTCATGCCTTGTTTGAAATACTTTGGTGCTTCTAGGAGGATTTTTTGTGGGGTGTACACAAAAACTAGCTTGTTTAGGTCAATTGTTACCCTTCTTGGTAGAGATACCAAGCACTGAAAGAAGATGAGAATGAACTTTCTTCTAGGAAGTACTCTAAGGGTCAGTACTGAGAAGTGTGGAAGATTTTATGTGCTAAGGCTCACAAACATGCCTGAGAGCAGGGAACTGTTTTTAGCTTTGTGCATTAGTAGAGTATACTAGTGTCCAGCACTACTATATTTTTTTCTTGTAGCAAAGAAGCAAATTCATTTTTAGTCTTTTTGAAAAGTAAACCCACTGCTTTAATTACCAAACTTCTGATAGAATGTTCTTGAATCCTTATGTTGCTTGTATATGTAAGTATATATGTAAAAATATTTAGGTGTATATATACAAACACATGTATTTCAGCTATCTCCTTTAGACATGAAGAATACACCACTCCTAATCAGACTGAAAAATCCCCAAAAAAACAGTTTCTTGACAGAGTTGCCTGAGGCTCTTGCAAAAGAGGGACTCTCAAAACATATTTTTAAAATATTTTTAAAAAAGACAGATTTTCCGAATCTCAGGAATAGATTTTCAACTGCCTGATTTGGCTTGAAATGAGTTGGCTGAATCAGTTTATTTTTCTTTTAAGTAAGTCTATAAAGCTTTGATGAATCTGGCTCATTGTTTAGCACTTATCTCATGAGTAAAGCTTGAGAGGTTTGGCTTGAAACTTACCAAATCACATCTTTGGAAAATGGCCCAAGTCTATTGATTTATCTGAAAAAAAAAAAAACCCAGAGCAAAACACAACTAAAAAACCCTGATCCAGCTTAGCGAGTAAGTCCCTTGCAGATCTATAGAGCTCCTAGTGAATGAGCACATCTATTTCTCACCATTTGTCAGCCTTGCACTTCAGGAACTGTAGGGCTGAGAGGAATTGGGAGAGGTCGTCCAGTCCCAGCTTCAATCCAGGGATCAGATGTACCAATGCAAATTCTTTCAGATAATAGTCTGACTTCTTGAAGTTGCTCAAGGCAGGAGACTCAGAACCTCCCAGTCGGTCTGGCCCAGGGTGTTGCTGTCTCTGTCTTTAGAAAATAACTCCTGTGTAATCTCTCCTGCATCAGTTTTCTCTCATTAATTCTTGTCCTAGCCACTGCAGCAAAAGGAAATATGCTCTTTTCTACAGTAAATGTTTTTGTATTTGAAGAGTGATATCACATTCCCTTGTCTCAAACTTGCCTTTGAGTATATGGGACTCTTGTCTCCACCAGGTTTTTCTAAAAAATTTTTACTGTTTTGTTACTTCTCTGGAACTGCTTACAGGATAATCATTCATGTTTTAGCAGCTATGTCTCCTGCTTAAAAACAGATGCTTTTCCATTAAAGACAGTGATGTCTGAGGCAGGTCATCTGAGATGCTACTGAAAAGCTCTAATCCCAAGTGAAAACATACTCTGGGTGGCTCAGGCACCATTTTATAAATGATGCTGGGTAGATTTGTTAAATTATCTTGCAATTAAATCCTCTCTCATGCATTTGGTGGTGGAAGGAAGGCTTTGTGTGCTGCTCTCTTTTGCTTCGGTACGTGGCAGAGGACAAGTTTTGGGGCTGCTTAGCTTTGCTGAGCTCTTGAGTGCAGAGCTTTTGAGTAGCAAAATGGATTATAGTGCCTCCTGCACATCCAAAGAATCGTCAGTAAATTCTGACTACAGAATCTTTTCTTAGTGCAAGGAGGAAAAAGAAAAGTTGAGTTTCCAAGACAAGGAGTTGGCTAGGGGGAAGTATTTGCAATTTAAGGCATTTTACCTGGAAGTCAGTGGGAAAAAATAAATATTAGACTTCAGGATATCAATTTTATGAATCAGGTTTAAAAAGTACTCAGTCCTCTAAACATGATTATTTTAATATGTATAACGTAAAGTGTGCAAAAGATTTAAAATGATAATCAATTTCCTTTTATTATCGTTAAGGAACAGACTGTTTGTACAAGCTGAAATAAGGTAACTAATAATGAGGATTATGCTTTTCTGTATGTTATGAATGTAATAAATCCTCTGTTAAAAAGGTGTTATCAACTTAATCTTTCCACTGCGTTAGTTGACATTTAGTAGAAATTGACCTTGATGTCAGTCAGCAATTTCTGTTGCCTTTACTGTGTTTTGGGCTAATTGATAAGGGAAAAGCCTCTCCTGCTTAAAATTATTTTTTCTCCATTGTCTCTTGATTTTTACGTTTTGGGGTTCTTGCCTTGTGACCACCAGAAAGAAGGTCTGAGCTAGCTGGGTGAGCTATTTGTGTTCATGAACTTGATGCATTTTTATAAAGTAGTGAAGTAATCCAAAAGGCAGGGCAAGGACAAGGAAGGTGGTTCATTTGCTGCGCACCACTGCTTTTTTTTGGAGCTCTACTGTAATAACTGCACCTCCAGTGATGCATTCCTGGTGATTTTTCCCACCTGTGCATCTGAGAGAGGCTGGAGGTCAGTCTAGGGTATAGTGCATTAAAGGGATGTGCTGTACTGCCAAAGGAAAACCATTGTGCAAGACAAGATGGCAATGATTTCCAGTTGATCATGATAGAATCTTCATGTGGTAGAGCTGTTTTCTCTTCACTCTCCCTCCTGGCCCTTTCCAGTGTAGGATTTTGAAGAAACTTCCTGATCTTTGGAAGTGCAAAGTGCTTCTGCAGTCAAAAAGTCAAAGTAGTTGATGGCAGGTGACAGTTGCTGATGAGCAGCTCAACTCTGTGCTCCAGTGCAGAATTTGGGTAGAATGTCACAACATAAAGATGTTACAGAAATTTTACAGAATTAACAACCACCACATGTCTTGTAATAAAAGAAATTAAATTCACGTAGTGGTGGGAAAATGATGGTCACATTACAAGTAGGAATATTGGGAACAGGTGTCATCCTTAGGCTGTAACTAAAAGGGCAAAAGAGTAGGTTGGGCTAGACTCTTCAGAATTCTTCTGAATTTTCTGCATGCATTTCTGAGGGAAGTCTTTGAAGACTCCTTTAAGTACAGCATATTAGCAGCTGTTATTTCTGAGAAAGAAGACGGAAATAAGAAAAGAACAAAAAAAAATCCCCCCAAAAAAGGAAAGCTCTGAGATTTTGTCAAAGCCAATGTGATTTAAGGTGCAGTACTTTAAAATGGATGGCTGTGTTAAAACTGACTGGAGGACTTGCCACAAGAATTGTGGTAGGAAATAGCTCTTCATCACTGGCAAAAGATCCATTTGTACTGTTACAGTTTTCTCTTTTGCTTCCAGATTTGTCAGTTCTCTGTCGGGTAGTCTTTTGAACTGTTTTGATAAATAATTGTACTTGTGAAGGTTAATGGAGTGTCAGTCCCTTATTTACTCTCAAGTCAAATGTAGTGCATACTAGTCAGAAGTGTAGGTCATGCTTCATGACCAGCTGACCTTAGTGCTTTAGAGTGTGGTTATAGTCAGATAAATGACTGTAAAAATGACATTAAAGGGCTCTATGTTTTCTGTCTTGCTGTGGCTTTTGAGGTCAAATTTAGTTGCATAAAAATATGATATTTCTATTAATTGCCTATAATGCTATAACTTAACACAGGGTTTGAAAGTATGCTGTGTCCCTTTTTGCTTCACATCATCCCTAGTAATAAACACTTTGCAAATGGTACTTAACTATTTTTTTGGTGATATGTCTGCAAAACAGAGACCAGTTCCTTCTTTTGTAGCTGTATTGAATCTTCAGTGCTGAGGGCAGTTAAAAAGAAATAGTCAATAAAGCAAGCAGATAGAGATGACTCAGAAAATACATGGGGAACAGCTATGTTGAATATAGGTGACATTTTAAAGTCACTGTTCTGTTTATCCCCGTACATAGTTGGACATTCTCCTCTTACAGAAGCAGAACACAAGATACTTTCATCTAAACTTCTACTAATCTGTGTCAATCTCAAATTAATTCAGCCTTGCAGTCAGAAGAATGACCAACAATTTCCAAAGGTGTTTGTTGCTGTTTTCCACTTTATTCTTCCTTAGTGTCTTCATTGGATATTGTGTTTCTTTTCAGTAGTGCTTAAGCCCTAAAGTAAAATTTAAGATTAACTACCAAAATTTGAGGCATTTCAACAGCTAATTCTGGCCGTATTTTGTTTATCACTCTGCATAATCAGAGCTCTTACTTTATTCTGTTACTTCCAAGGAAAAAATTTTTACTTTTTATTGAAGTGAATAATAGCTGACGTGAAAATTAATAAACACAAGGGCTTGAAATCAAATGGGTTCAGGAAGTGAGATTTCCAGAACAGTTTAGTCTTCTGAAAATGTGATCCCATTGTTCACTGAAAATAACTTGTGGAGTTAAATGCAGTTTGCTCATGGGGATCTTCTGAAACTCTTGCTGAGTTGTTCAGTGTTCTGGCCAGCTCTGTAGAAAACAAATGTGCTGAAATCTGGAAAAGCATGTTGATATTCAAGATCTTAATGGAAAGAAGTTTACAAAAAGGTTGTGTATTTTAGCCAATCCTCAGTTCTCCATTCAGTCACTGGAAATATAGTGTGAGTATTTTGATTTGATTGGTTGGGCCTTCCTAATCTCAGGTTTTCTCCTTTGAAGAGGCTGTTTTGGCTGGTTTGGATAACTGTGATTTGTGTACCACCAGTTTGGATAAGCATGGGGCCGGGTTCAGACCAGTTCTGGATCATTCAAACTGGATCCAACTGCACCAGACCAATTCAGAGTGGTTCAGACTGGTTAAAACCTGTTTGGACCAGTTCAAACTGGTCAGATCCAGTTTAGATCAGAAGTTTTGACATAGTGTCTTTGTAACATCTTTTGACCCTCTGTTTTTGAAAGTTTCTCTGAACCTGAAATTACGAGACACTCTGTAATGTTTGAACAACAAATGAAGTAAATCAAAGTATGTTGAGAAGAGCATTATATAAATGTGGAGTGCAGCCTCCAGTACTGTCAGAGGGTGCTGTAAGGAGGATTGGGTGCCTTTCAGAGGGACATGTCTCATATGTCTTACTTTTACCTCCTTGTAACATACAAATAAGCTTTCAGCATGGTTCTCCTTTATAATGTCATGTGCATGTGATTTTCTCTTTTACTTCATGTAATTAAATCTGTCTAGGCAATTTATTTTTCAAATAAATCATCTCAAAATACACGTACATCTGAAGATTAAAAAAAACCAAAATCACGAAATTTTATGTAACTCTTTTGAGTGTGCTTAAATATGTATACTGTAAGGGTAGACACTCATAGATAGACCAGAATAGAAGGGAAGAGGAAAATAAGAAAACCCTTCAAAATGCACTATAATTTTTTTGAATGTGTATGAATGCATACATATATATATATGTGTGTGTGTGTCTTTAGGTGCTCAATAGGCGCTTTTTAATTATTTTTCCCTGTTTAATGTTGCTGAATATAATGAATGCGTTGCAGAGAACTTTTTGTTAGAAACCTTCCGTACATCAGCTTAGTGCTGATAGGCACAGTGATACCTGGTTGGATCACATCGTGAGACCCAATTTTAGTAAATTTAAGAACAGAAAGAGAGAGATTTTGTAAAACCATGCTCTTATTAGCCAAGCAATGCTTCCTCACCATGAAGCAGCCTTACATTCTTTCCAGTCAAAGTGGAGGAAATTGTGCCTTTCTTATTTGGGTTGGGCAATTCTGTGGGTTTTTCAGCATCACTTCATGATGACTGGAAACTACAGGGAATACTCAGAAATCAGTGATTCAAAGAAGAATTTGGAGAAGAAAGGCTATTTCCAGCAAAAGTTATTCATTCTCTGCTGATGGTGGGTAGTTGGCTGTGACTATAGAAGAATTGATGTTCCTTGGGTTTTTTTTTTGGTTTGTTTGTGAACATGACGTACACTGGTGCACAAAATTAATTGTTAAGGAAAATAGGTTGTGCACTTAGTCATCTACAGGAATTTGATTTCTTTAATGAAATTATATAAAAGAATGAGAATGATCTGCTTTAAAGCTAATAAAGATCATTTGTATTACTCAGAATAATTTAGGTAAGTGATGAGAAAGGGGAGGAAAATTAGCATTTCTGTACAGTTTGCTTACTGTGTAGTTCTTAATCAGGAATGTCACAACATCCCTTGATATCATCTTATCACAAAGGTCTCTTCATAGTAGGCAATGTATGCTGCTGACTGCAGTTTACAGAAACAGAAGAAAGAGTAACTCATCTGCAGAGTGAGTGCAACTGTAAATCTGTCATAAATTAGAATTTTTTAGGGCATTTTGCATCACTCAACCACAGTCTAAACTGGTGGGGTCTGTGTACATTTTAAGTCTTGTTTAAACTCTGCTTGAGTGAGCTTTAGAATGGGACTTAAATGCCATGCTGCTCCCTGGAGTAGAACATAATGTTACCATTTGAGGTGTAGTAAGACCCAGAAGAGTGATCAGGGAATTGGTTCTTGATAACTCTTGGATGCTGAATGTGCTCTGCCTTTCCTGTGCTTTGGAACCTGGCAAGTCATCTCATGCCATTTCCTGACTTGTCCTATGTATGATACCACAAAGGTGTTTTGTGGGGATTAACTAAAAAAATCTGAATAGCTCTAACCCATATTATGTTTATATATCAGTGTTACATAGATTGACTTCTGCCATATTAATTTTTAAAAATTATCCTGATATATTTGGCGTTTTTGATCAAATGCTGTCCTTTGAAGTGCACAAGATCCAAAGAACTTTGATTCCTACTCTGTAAGAATGTTCTGTGGAACTGTCTGTCTGTGAAAGGATTTATTCGTAAGTACAGAATATATATATTCCTTTCCTTTTTAAATCCTGTGCAATTCTTCCTCCAAAGGTGAGAAAACTACTTTGGTTTACACCAGAATTCCAAATTGTGTTTCACTAAAATTGCATAATGGTTGTAGATAGGAAGAAAATAAAGTTATAAAAGAGCAGAATAGGTGAAATAAATTTGGATGGAAAGCAAGTCTGTTAGTAACTGTTTAAGAAGATTAAACCAGTTACTGCTTGGAAAAGTCTTGTAACATTACTTAAGAAATGTAAGAGAGTTAGTAGTAGACAAAGTAATTGAAGTGAAAAGCAGGTAGCAGAATAGAGAACTTAGGTAAAAGCAGATCCATCAGTCCCTTGGGCTGGATGATATTCATTGCAAAAAAAAAGAAACATACATTCTGAACCAAAAGAGTTTCTTTTTTTTTGATTCCTATTCTTATGCTGTAGTAAACTGGAGGAGACAGTGAGACTATTTCTCAAGTAGCTATTCCATTTTAATAAACTTAAGTTTTCTGGCCCTTCTTGAAAATGAAAACTTCCAGAAGAATGCTTTCAGAAGAAAGAAATAGTGTGATGCTAATCTCTGTGGAGGCAAAGACTATTTTGATGGTTATCATCTTGTTATAATCTTCTGAAAAGCAAAGGAACAAATACAAGATAAAAGTAGATAAATAGATGTGAATTAAGAAGGCTCATGAAAAATACACGTGTATAAAGCGGAACACGATTATTTAAAAAGTGTTACGGATTTAGGCACATGCCTACCTTTCACAGAATTGATACCTGTGGAGGCTGACCTAGAACAGAGGCTAGACAGAGCTAAGAGAATAAAGTAGGTATTTATTAAAAGACCTCAATGGGCAGTATTTATTAAAAGACCCTCACCTTGGGCAGTACAAGAGCCCGGGCAGGGCTACACCCAAGATGAACCCAAAATGGTCACAAGAATGGGCACCCAGTCACAAGGTCTCTCGTTTTTATAGGTATTGGGCCATTTGCATATTGGATTTAATTGTCCAATTACAGCTTCAGGTTATGAAGTCACATCCTTCTTGTTTTTCACTCTTCAGTTCACCATTGTTTATATTTTTTGGCCTGAAGCTTGTAACAGTTGGCCTTGGTCTCAAGTTGGAAAAGGATTGCTTTGTCTACCTACCCTGTGAAGAGAACCTACTAACACTTAATATGAAGCTACACCTCTGGGCAGCACAGAGTCTGAAAAATATGAAAACTAAAACTTAAGGCATCAGAATCATAGCATGTCTTGGGTTGGAAGGGACATTAAAGACTGTATTCCAAGCCCCTGCCCTGGGCAGGAACACCTTCCACAAGACAAGGCTGCTCCAAGCCCCATCCAACCTGGCTTTGAACACTTCCAGGGATGGGGCATCCACAACCTGTCTGGACAACCTGTGCCAGGGCCTCTCCAACCTCACAGTAAAGATTTTCTTCCGTGTATCTAACCTAAATTTCCCTTTTGTCAGTTTGAAGCCATTAGTTCTTGTTCTGTCACTACAGTTCCTGATGAAGAGCCCCTTCAGATGCCGAAGGAGCTTTGGGGTCTCTGCAAACCTTCTCTTCTCCACCCTAAACAGCCACAACTCTCAGCCTGTCTCCATAGGGGATGTACTCTACTTCCCTGATCACCTTCCTGACCCTCCTTTTTGTGTAGGATCTGTGTAAGATTCCTTATAATACATGAGTGGGCTAAGATCTTTAAAAGTATAAAGAACAAATGATTCCCAAGTAATTGATTATTGCAAGTTGCATGGAATTCATTCTGGACATAATGCATGCATTGAGCTGTTCTTCCTTCATACTGTCTTTCAATCATCTCATTTGAATGTTCCAGGTAAAATAGCTATAAAAAAGAAAAAAGTAATTCATTAAGGTTACAAATTGATACAGTTGGAGCAAGTAATCCAAAATACAACAAAAATCTAGATCATCAATGAGAGAAAGGCACTTGGAAAACAGTAATGCTGAAAAATGCTTAGGCGTGTTAAGACAAATTGGATATGAGCTTGTCTTGTAGCAAGACAGCAAAAGAAGCAGTAACAAGTATCCCTTCTCATAACTCTGCTATGATTCTATGGGAAATAATGTGTTCAGTTCTGGCCATGTTGGAGAAAGAAGCAAACTGGAGGGATTTCAGATGTAAGAAACACATTATTAAAGAGCTGCAGAAGTTGAACTGTGGGGGAAGACTGGGAGAGTAAAGCCTAAATATGGTCAATAATAACAAAGTAAATATATGCAAACTGTTCCAAAAGGACATGGATGGTACAAGCTCTAACAGGGATGAAGAGCATCTGGTGCACTGAAAGAAGCAGCTGTAGAAGAGTTATGGTTTGAACAGAAGTGAAGGTGAGGCAGTGCTTCAGAGAAAGGAAAATCTAGAATATTCATGGGGAGAATGGGAAGCCTCACTGTCTTTCTGAGACATTTTGCTAGCCAAAATAAAACATCTGGGACCCCACCAAAAGTGTGAGCACACCAGATGTGCCCTTCTGGTGCAAACCTGCTTCTGGTATTTGCAGAATCACCCTGCCTTAGTATGAACATGAGCACAGGCCTTTGTGGGTGCGGGATGTTTGCTTTTCTTTTGTTCCCCAGCTTGGACGGTTGTTCTTTCCAGACAAGATATCCTCCGCATGAGCTTCAACACAGAGAAGGCAGTTTTAACTGTTTCATGTGTGTCTTTTCTTTACTCGCCTCTCAGCCACTCAGCCAAAGGAATGAAGTGAAATAATCTTCCTGGTGCAAGTTTTTGTAGTCTACCAGAGAACAGATGAAGTAATCTGACATCCCTTTCCCTCTGAAAACTGCAGTGAATTGAAGTGTGAAAGCTGGGAGCAGTCCAGGAGCCACTGCTGGCCTATGACATTCCTTTTATCCTCAGTTCTGTTCAGATAGTCCTCTCCCCTTCTTCCAAGGAATTAGCACAGACAATGGGTTTGTTTCATACTAACAAAGCTGGTGATCAAACTGGCTTTGACACTGAACATAGGTTTTATTACACTTGCAAGCCAAAGTTGTTGTATCTGGTTAGTAAGCTTGTATTTTTACAAAGACAATCGTTTTATACTGCATGATTTCCAAACTATTAGAAGGATTTAATGTATGCTGAAGCCTCTACCAAGCTGTTTTGATAAGCAGTCTTATTTTTTGTTTAGCAGGGTCTTACGAGCGATCTTTAGTCCCTCAGGGAAGAGCTCATAAAAGTCTTAAAAGTGCTTTTGCAGAGCTTTTTTTATTATTTTTAAGCATGAAGATTACTAGCACAAAGATAACAAGGCTCTTATAGTACAACATGTTCTTTGTTTTTGCAGGTTATAGCTAACATATTAGGAGTTCTCAGAATGCCAGTTTTGTTTGTTAAGTGTTTTGAGAGCAAATAGATGTAATCCTATATTGTGTTATTTTCTTAAAATGAGTTTATCTGGAGAAAAGAAGCAGTAGGAGAGAGCTGGTCTGAGTATGGGTGTCAGGAATCATGTCACTAACCACATTTACCCACTACAAAGTAGTTGTTACAATTTTACTATATTTAATATCTAAGGATTTGCAGATTACTTTTATATATGGGGAACACTTCATTGCAAGAAATGGGACAAAGAGGTGGGCTAAAAATAAAACCAAAATATAGACCGCAGAAGAAAATAATTTAAAAAACCCATGCTTGGCATTCAATATAAGAAAGTTCTAAAATTTCACTCACAACATTTTCTCATATATTTTTACTACAAACAGATCCGCAGTTTGCATGTAATTCTTTGATTTTTAATAAATCAAGTAGAAATTATGGGATAAGCAGTAAGAAATACTAAACTTGTGCTGTATGTTTGGGTATGGGCTGGAATGCAGAACAGCCAGAGGAGAAATGTTTGTTTTAAAGCATTGGTTATCAGATTGTGCTCTGTGCTAGAGATAGTCTGATAATGGTCTGGTGAAGAGGCACAGAGAGTCACCCAGTCACACTGTGCTGGTTCCACCTCTTTATTTTCAGACACTTACCATGAAGTCAGTGAGAATTAAATGAATATGTATATTATTGTGCATTTTCAGAAATCCCACTAGGCACCTCCTTCTATCTGTAGATACTTAAATCCTTGAAAAATCTGTTCCTGTGCTCTCTAAATCTCAGAGGATAAAGTTAGAAATCAGTGCAAAACTGATTATAAGTTATTCCTTTTGTATGAATGCGACCAAAGAGTTTCTTGCAGCTCATCTCTAAACCTTGTAAATGTTTGAAACGTTCTCTTGCTCGTGCAGTGGTGGCAGCAGTCTGAGTATTGTGGTGTTTGGAAAAAATCAAGGTACATTTCAGTGTTTCTGTCAGATATTGTGAGGTGGCACTTGATATATGAGAGAATTCCCAATTTCCGGTTTCAGGTGATTGGGCTGTAGTGCCCCACAGAGTAATGTAAGGGCTGAGTATTTATTGCATCAATGAAAATGAAAACACTACTGTGAGGCTTTTAGCCAATAGACTGTAGGCTTTTTATATCAATTATATAAAATGCCTCAAGCTGCAGGAAGTACTCATTAATGTCTCAGTTTACATATGGAGGAAGAAGGTAAAAGAGAGGAAAGTGTCTGATGTAGCAGAGTGCCAATGGCAGATGGTTGTCTTTTTGAGCTTTGAACCATTTGCTGCCAGATTCATGGATATCAAACACTGGAAATACCTGTTAGTCTTCCTGAAACCTTCTTGACTGAAACCTCTGCCAGTGTATCTTCTGCTTCATGAAGATGAGCTCATTAATTAGATACAGTACTTGATGTCAAATAAATACAAACTGAACTATGAGAGCTAGTAATGATGGCTAAAAATAAATAAAATTCCATTAAAATGTGAAATTTTAAGATATTAGAGGGAGAACAAGATGCCATCAGGATTATGTAAGTCTAATCATTGGTAGTACCTCCAAGATATGGATCCTGGAGTTCCAAATACATTGTGTCAGTAAAGCCAAATCAGTATTTGACTTCAATGTATTTCTCTTGATGGTAGTAGCACAGTCACAGTAAAAACAGCAACAAAAACGTGCATCTCTGTTCACTGTGTTTAGTTCACCTAATTCAGGTAAATGTCTTAGTCCTCTGCCACAATGGCCTCTTCAGCTGACTCTTCTGATCCATTCACTTACTTCTTCCCTCTCTGTCACATTTGATTCCCTTGTCATCATTAAAACCACAGTCCTAGGAAAATAAATAGTTGGTGTGAGGATAGTGGTTGGTTTGCATGGATCTAATTGCAGACCCATAACCTTTGGATGTACATCTTTATATGATGCCCTTAACCACTTTTATCCCTCTTTGGGTTATGTGGCAGTTCTTACTTCTTAACAATGTATTTATCCTCTTCCACCTGTTTTTCCCTTCTATGACCTTCTATGCAGTCTCCTGTTTACTTATGGTATCCTCCACTGTTTCCTTTTAAATCTCCTTGGATCATTCCTCTCCACCACTGATGAGCAACTTTACTACATGAGGGAGACTTACAGACAAAAGACATATTTAAATACAAGATAGATGGAAGGAAATTCTAGCATATGAAAAGCACAGTGTCCACTGGGCAGTCTTATTGAATAAGTGTTTCATCTTCCTGAAGGTGCCAGGTTGACAGCCACCATAAACCAGGCAGGTTTGTGGTAATCTCTGCTCTGCAGCCCATGTGACACTGCATGTAGGAGGAGTTTTCCAAATCACTTAAGTGATTTGAAAATATGATTCCCATTGAAAGGCAGTGGTACTTATGCTCCTGAAGTAAGTTAATTACATTAATTAAGGCAAAGATTGCAAATGGAAGGTTAAGCAAAAATTGAAGATCATTCTTGCTTTGTGAATATTGTGTGTCTGTTTTGTTTCTTTTAAGTGTTAACAAATGCTGGAAATGTCAAGTTGAGTTTTCTTGTAATTGCTGGTGGGCCTCCTGTGGGCAATGGAAGTATCTCTACAGCTTCCAGATTTTCACTTGAAGTAACTGTGCTGTTGAATTTTACACATAGATACTCATTTCCTAAAATATTATTGGGAAAATAAATTCTAAAAAAATAGGAAACAGTATTAAGTTGCTGGAGAATCATTTGTCTTTAGAAGAGTGAAGTATTCTGTTTTCTGATGATCTCTTATGTCATACTGTTATCAGCTTCCTGGTCACTATGGAGACTATAAAATAGATAGGCCTACATGTCTAATGTAGAAAGCAGAGAAAAAACCCCTGCCTTTGGTCTTCTTTACACATTCTAAAGGAGTGAAGTATGGGCAAAATTCCAGCTTTGAAAAAAAGAACCTTTTTGGTTGCTTTTAGGATCACAGGCTTCTTAAAATCAGACAATATCTGTGCATGTTTTAAAGACAGCAGTATTTTATTCCAGGTGTTTTTTGCTGCAAAACCAGCAGCTTGATTCTCATGATATCTTTTTTTTTTTTTTTTTCCCTGCAGATGCAGACTTCATGCATACCATATGGTGGTAATTAACAGTTTCAGACTTAGTTCTCAGTTTTCTTCTGCTTCGATTCTTGGTTGGTTTGGGACAAAATTTTAATGTCACAGAAGCAGAGTGTCTGAGTTTAATTGCAGACAGGAATAATGTGCATCTCTAGATGAGGAAGGAGAAGATGAGATCTATTTAGAGCACTAAGAGATATTTTGGAAATCTCACCGAGTACAACCTGTTTCTTTTCATTAAGCCTTTAAATGTTCCTCTGTAGAACTGAAAATAGGCCTCCCTTGGACCCTGGAAACAGAGGGAGACGATTTGAAAGATACAACTGGAATGGAATGAAGAGTTTCTTTTAACAGCACAATGTTTGCACTTTTTATGAGAGCAAGGGTAACATTGTGTAATCTTTAAAAAAGATACTGCTCAGTGAGGACAAGTCCATTGTCCAGTGACATGACTTTTCCTGTCAATCACAAAGGTGACAAGGGGGCTAGATTAAGTAAAGCTTGCCCAAGATTAACAAAGGAAGATTATTGACCTCATCCTGAAAGGGCAGAAGCCTGTTTTATCATTAAACCTTGGAAGAGGTATTTCCTCCATAGGTGGAAAGCTGTTTGGCAATATCGAGGCAACTTTCTTGTAAATGAACAAGTCTTCCTGTGAATTCTAACTTGGAACAGAAGCAGAAGACACAAAACCTGGGCTGGTCCCTTTTTTGTTGCTGTTGCCTGGGAGGGAAAGAAGGGGCTAGAGTGTTTGCTTCAGCAAGATCTGTGTAGGTCCTTGTCTGCGTTTCCGAAGTGGGAAATCAAGAAGCAGCAGCATCAGGTGTTTGGTGAGTACGATCCCAGCTCAGAGTTGGGGGAAATGTTGGGCCAGCACACATGAGCAGAGCAATTTGCAGTGCAGATGAACAGTAGAGCCTCATCCACCAAGCAGCTGCTGCCTGCATAAAACTGTTAGCAGGATTAACAGTGCCAGAGGCTGGAATGTAATCAAACTTGAACAGGTGAAATGGTTACGCAGCTGGGAGAGACTGTTCTCCAGGAAAAGTGTTTGTCCACTGCTTTGGTGTGGCTTGTGTGTGGCTTGACGAACTTAATTGTAAAACGTCAGTAGCGGATATTGATGTTTCTTAATGCCACTTTATGGTGCTGCTGCTTTTCTCTGAAGAAAGTCTTGTTGATTTCTCCTTTTAAAATAAGAACCTGCTAAATCTCGCTTGTTGGGAGGGAACTTCTTCTCAGGGGATTGATTTGAAACTGTTGCTGACATATCTTTCTTGCCATTGAGGATTTTTCTGAGTGTTTTCAGGGGGATAGTTAAACTTCTGTATGCAATATCAGAGGATTTTTTTTAATCAAAGTTTTTTGGCTTTATGCAGCCCTTGACATGAGCAGGTTTTATGTGGTGGAAGTACCCTTTCTTTTTATGTGCTAGAAGTAAAAATCCAGACCCTTGGAGAGCTTTTTCACATCTCCAGGTAATGGCGTAAGAGAGAGGGACATGAAGTGAAAGCCAAGGTAACTGTTGCACATTTCACGTTGTTGTTGTTGTGAATGACAGAATAAAAGGAACCTGGGCTTGTGGGAAAGCAGACTCTGGAGCTGGTGTGCTGGAGGACCCCTGTTGAAGTGTCCTCAGCAGCAGAAGCTGCGGTGTGCTCTCATCCACCAGTACAGAAAGGAGAGGATTCCTCTCGGATTGCAAATCACGCAATGGATGTGTGATTGCTACAGATCTTTCTGAATGAATAATTCACTGGTGTGCTGTAATTTAGCCCACTGAGATGTGATTGCAGCTGTTCCCCTACTGTGTATGTGTTTTGATTGAGTCTTAAATCCCACAAGTGTATAAATAGCCATGTATGTGATATGCAAACACTGCATACATGCACACCTAACCAAGTGGTCTAAAGAAACTTTTGAGGGGGATGGTTTCTTGATTGTATATTTTAGTATATAATTTACCTTTTTTTAAAAAATCTGTGTAGAACGCTTCCCTCTCCTTTCTTATCCAGCTATGAAGTCTTTCTAACTGTATTATTATAATTGCTTTTACCGTCATTGTAGTGGGAGGGTATCTCTGTTATTAATGAATTTATCATTCCAAGACCTTTATAATATAAGAGATTACTTGTGCCTGTTTTATAGGTAGAAAACGGAAATGCAGGGAAGAAAAGTGATGTTTTCCCTGGTTTCACAGTGCATTTGAAAAACTAGGAATTGGGTATTCAGAGTCCCTTCATAATGCTTTGTTCACAGACTACTGCATTGTCCCCCTCACAATTCCTTTTCCCCAGAAAGCAAGGCAGAGTTTTAAAAATACTTGTGAGTTTCGTTTGAAAGCCAAGCAATTTGTGATTTTGAAAACCATCTTATATTACTTTACATAATCATTCAGTCCTTGTATTCTTGAGCTTCTTCTCTTATAACAAACTGGGTTTATACTCAGAATATATTTGTACGTAAAAAGCTCCACTTGCATGTACGCCAAATGTACATGGAAACAGCAGCAGGGATACCTGAAGTCTAGGCAGCTTTTGCAAATACTTTGTGTCTGTGACCAATATGTGACACACAGAAACAGAAATGAAAGTCTTTTGGGACTTAACACAAGAAACTAGTTCCTGGTAAAATGAAGAAATGCACTGTTCCTATACATGACTGATGGCATAGGTAGATTTAAGAACTGTAACTAAGGATGATGACATTTGGCTTATCTGTCTCAAAGTGTGAATAAGAAAGCAGCTTTCAAGATATTTCCTCTTTTAGCCTTGTGTGTAGGAAAAAAAAATTGCCACTGGGTGATAATGGTTTTGAACTTTAGATAAAATCCGAAATGATGCTGAAGTTAACCATTTTGCTTTGTTTAGATTGGTGTTAAAAAATCAGTTTACTCAAGTCTGTATGTGAAAAAAATTGCATTTGGCTTCAACTAAGTTTTGAAGTCCAGTGTTAGCAAGTAAGAATTTTTCAAGTGCAGAACAAAAATGGAGGAAGCTGCAAGAGAAAAAAAAAAAAGGAGCATTTCTGTTGGTTGGAGTTGGAAAATTTTTAGGGCTTGGTCAAAAGCTCATTGACGTCAGTAGAAAGTCTCTCATTAACATCACTGGGTTTGGGTTTTGGGGCATATGATGGCCCAGATTGTAATCTCAGCTAAATCCGATTCTGTTAGGGAATTTATTCACTAGTATAACACATTCAAGCTGCTCAAAACTGCTTGCATTAAAAGTTTTCTTAACCATAGGTGATCTTTTTGCCCCAACAAAGTAGCCTGTGAAAACAAATATATTTTCTTTATTGCATGTTTTCCATGTATCTTTACTCAAATTTTATTAAAATAATTTGTGGCAACTTATGTTCTTTTTATAAAAGTTTATTTTTTTCTGAAATACTGTGATTTATTAGAGCAGAGACATCAAAATTACTCCAAAAATATAAAATTATAACAAAAATCACTAAAAATAGTGTGTGTGCATATTTATAGGTCTATGTAACACCTTGATACCCTCTGAAATGAAGTGAAAAAATGAAAGCAACTGAAAAATCATTAAGACTTTTTCAACCAAGTCTCTAACTCATATCACAAGATGATCCAATGGCTTTTTTGAAGAAACAATATTCATTAAACAGCTAGAGTACAAAAATGTAAGGTAATAGGGTAGTGAAAGAAAAAAAAGCCCTGGAAACTCACATCAAAATAAAAACTACATGTTTACAGCATTATATTTTATGCAGTGTATTACTCTGCTGCAGTCTTTGTTCAGAGACATTGACCTAAGTTTTTCAGGTACAGATGGCATGTATTAGCAGAGGAAAAATGGGTTTGGGAGATGCGTACAGAAGTGTAGAGTACAACAGACCTGAAGGGAGAAGGAATATGTGCAGAGAATGTTGCTTTATGTTGGAGGAGATGTGGAGGAGAAGGCTCTTACATTAATGAAGGCAAGTTTGAAGATGCTGAAACCAGTTTTGCTTTCCATTAAAATTAATGAGTAGACCTCTGTGGACTCTCACGTGAGGAGGGTAGTGTGCGTGTTCCAGGAAGTCACAGAGTTTTGCCATTGTGCTGCCAGGGAAAGTCATTAGGACCACCTTTGTGAAAAACACTGTTTCTGCAAGAAATGAAGGTTTAAGACAGAAGAAAATACAATTAGAAAACAGAAAGCAGTTGCTTCATCCTTTATAGATGGGAGAACTGCTTGAACTGTGAGTAAAAATATGTCATATGGTGAAGGATATTTAATGTTCAGTTGCTATTTTATTTCTTAAAACAACTAGCCAATCAAGACATTAAGTACTTTATAAAGCCAGGAAATTAATGGTGCTTGTAAAAATTGAAGGTTTTTTTAGGAAGAGAGCTGTAAAAGAGCAAACAATTACAGGTAATCAATACCATTGTTATTAGGAAGCCTGTGACAGCAACACTTCTTCTCAATTAGGGAAAAACTGTATTTTATGTTTGTCTCTTGCAAGCTGATCTTTGTTCACTCCAGCCTGTAATCTTAGTGTATGCTTTATGGATAGGCTTTGTTCTGGGTGTTTTTGAAGCATTGCATGCCTTTTTTAAAGGTTTCAACAGAAGAACAAATAGCAATGAACTCAAAGAACAAAGGATTGTTCTTCCTTTCTTTCCGTCGATTTTTTCTCCCTTCCTCGAGAAAAGAAAGGAATGTTTTATCTTGTTTTTCTCCCCTTTTCAGGAAGTTGATGGCAATAAAGTGATGTCTTCATTTGCCCCGCACAACTCATCTACCTCACCCTTGAAGGCAGAAGAAGGTGGGCGTCAGAGTGGAGAGTCCTTGTCCAGCACGGCCCTGGGAACCCCGGAGCGACGCAAGGGGAGCCTCGCAGATGTCGTGGACACCCTGAAGCAAAGGAAAATGGAAGAGCTCATCAAAAACGAGCCAGAAGGTAAGGCCTGGGAAGCTGGCCAAAATTTTCTGTGTTCTTTTCTCTTCTCCAGATCCTTTGAATACATATACTTTTTAATTGTGCCGTCTTCTGCTCTGTTTGCTTTTCCTTGGCAGCAGAATTAAAGATCTTACAGTTTTTTTTCTATGTTAGAGGTAAATTTTATCAGTGTCCCATCATAGCTAATGTTTTTAGCTTTTCCCAGAAAAGAGGGTCTAGTGGTCTTTTTGTTAGAGTTGCAACCTCCTCAACATGCCTGCAGTAAGCTAGTTTTAATCACCTGGAGGCTTTTACACCACTACCCCCCTCTCCCCATTTCTAGAACTAAAAGAAGTATTATCATCAATGTCAGTGTTCTTGTGAAATGATTTAGTGTGCATGTCATTATTTGAAAGGTAAGAAGTTAAATTGGGAATTCGTGGAAGCTTTTGTGTGGGACACATTATCATCTGTTTATCTAGAGTGCAGGTGCTGTACAGAAAAAGGGAATGCAGGTGTTCCCTGCACTCCGTGTGGCCAGCAAGTTTCAGCTTTGGCTCATGAGTGTCATTTCTGGAGAATGAGTGTCTTTTTGAGACCCTCTCTCCAGCTGGTGGTGATAGGACTTGTGCTCTGTGGGCTGAGGCTAAGACCAAAGATTAGAATTTTTAATTCTTGCCTGTTTGGGGCAGAGTCAAAGTCCTGACTGGAAGATGAAGTTCTTGTTATGCTCTCCATGGGTATCTGCATGCATATTTACAGCTGCCTTTTCGGGGCACTGTAGCCAGTTGTGTGCACATACTGAGCCTTGTTTCCTAGTGCACAGTAATGAGACTCTATTTTCATTTACACTCACCTATCCTGTTATGGAAATCTATTCCAAATGCTTAAAAGCAGGGCTCTCAGGGCCTACCTCATGCTTTAGCATGAAGTGAGAGCACCTACAAGAAAATTTAAGGACAGCCTGCATACTACAAAGTATGGATACAAACACGGTGGCACATACAGGAGCATGACGGGATTGTAAATTAGGCTTTTCTTGACTGGAGCATGCAGTAAGGGTCTGCTGGGAAACAAATTCTTTGTCTGAGCATTTTTTTAGTATTACTTACAACATTTCTTTTGTATTTAGGTTGATGTAATGGTCAGTGCCATAACATACTTTGTGCCTTTGGATGGAAGAGATTGCGGGGGGAATGGGTGGGAAGGAGACCAGGCTTTTGTCTGAGAGAGGAAAGAACAAAAAGTTCTGGGCAATGTATAAATACTCTGTTGAATATGAGGTAGTACAAGCTGCACAGACTCCATTAAGGAAAGGCCACAGATAGACATGAGAATGGTTACAGAGCTTGTGCATTATCTCAGCTCTACTAAAATGAAAATATACAGTACAAACAAAAGATCTACAGCTTTGTGAAGAGATTGGGAGAGAGAGGAGGGGGAGCAGCTGAATGTTGGGCTTTGCAAATGCGTGCAACAAAAAATCTTTTCTTCCCTCTAGCCATTGTTCTATTGTCTTTCAAAGGCCATTAAATTGAACAGCAGGTTGTGATGAAAATTTCATTAAGCCCTAGTTAAATCATTATGAGGGTGCCATATTCATGTCCCTGCTTACTCCCCATCCAGGAAAAAATGAATAGGAAAGAGTTGAGCTTTTTTTCCCTTTCTCCTTAAAAGCGAACTAACAAAAGTTCAGAAGTTAGAAGAGAATGAGAAATGGGACATGAAACAAAAGGAGGCCAGAGAGGTGAGGTGGCTAGGAAGAAAATTAAACTTGCATAAGAGCATTGAAAGGTGGTGAGGGACAAATACATCATTTTGACATGCCTCCCTCCCCCTTCCCTTCAGCCAACATGGTTGTTTTTAGAGTGGCTAATTAAAAAAAATATATTTCTGGGTGCAGATGGCTAGACTGTTCTTAGAGGTCCTCTACAAATGTGAGTCTTTTTCCCTAAATGAGTTATATACTGATACAACACAGTGTCTTCTCTGTTTGAACTCCAGCAGAAAATTATTGTCATGTCTTCTTCATGTAGTGCTAAAGTAAAATTGTCAGTCATCACTGGTTGCTAGTCAGGTAATTAGCGTATTAATGAATTTCCCTGTGAATGAGGTGTTACAAGTGGGAATCTTTGATAGTACGTGTAGGTAAAAACGCAGCAATTGGTGATAAATGCGTATTTCAGTAATGATTTTTAGTCTTGCTAGTTTGTAAAGCTTTGTGGGATGAAGATCAAGAATCTTGGTTAAGCTTTGCTGCATTATGTCAACAAGAATAATATAGTACTTTATTTTCCTTTGGGAAGAAAGGGAAACATTTGCACCAGTAGTTGAGGTTTAATTAAATCAATTTCCTGTGAATCTTTCAAAGACCAGATATGAGCCAGATTCCCATTTCTCTATGTACTCAAAAGTTTATATATTATTTAACTTGTACAATGGGCTATGTTTGCTCTCTTTTTATTGTTTGAAATAGTCTTCTGAATTGCTATGGGAAACGTGCTTTTCAAGCATTCTCTCAAATGGCCTGTTTCTTCAAAATCAGAAAAAAGGGAAGGGCTGCATAGACAACTTTAGGTCTCAATTCAAACTCTGTATCAGTCAGGGAAAGGGCATCTCTTTTCTGAAACGGGCTTTAAGGACAAGTGAGATATTCCAAAATATTGACAACAAGTTTCACTCTTTCTAAGAAACTTTATTGATACAAGGGAAACGGTTTCCTTCATTTGTGTTTGTTAGAAAATAAAAGTAAAAATTAGTGACTTTTTTCAGTAAAGGACAGGAATTTTTACATTTTAAACCTACTGCTCAGAATACAGCAATGTACATATGTAAACACATCCCTGTACTCACACATGAGCTGATAAGGGAAGCATCACTCTTCATATAAATGGTTTTCATGTAGATTTGTTTTATATGCACCCTTGGTTAATGTGCCCTGTAGGAACCCCTGCTACCTGGTTTTCCAAAACCTCAGCACTTCCTTTTCCTACTTGGATGTGAGGTGGGGGGTGTGTTTTTATAGGGGTTTATACTTAGCTCTAAAGCTCCTTGCTCTTTTCTTTTCCCCCTAATTCTACCATTTTCCTGCTGCTGCATGAAAGTATGTGATTGACAATGAGTCATGCTGACACAGAGACATAAGTGTTTCAGTAAATCTAAAACTTGTGGAATTGGACTCATTACTAATACAGTGCTCATTTTTCTTCTCTCAAATTCTGTGGAAAATCCTCATATGCGGCTTTAGTATTAGGCCCCCAAAGGCATAAACCTATTACTGAAGTCACACAATGTTATTTTACATGAAACATTCTGTCCTTTCTAACTTGAGCTTCAGAAGAGGAGTCAGTCCCCTTTTATTCCTGGTGCACAATAATGAAGATAATGGAGTGGGTTTGGAGAAGCCTTATACACTGTGACAGACCTCAAGCCCTTGCCCTGAAGGTCGTCTGCCAACCATGGGATTCCTTTTGCAGCTAAAATCATTAGGAGAATGAGATACAAGCATGTTTTTCTTCTGTTTTCTTCAGGCATCAGAGGATGGCAGAGACTCTCTGTCTGTCTGTTCTCCTCATTTGTAGAAATGAAATGGAAATCTCTTTGAAGTCACTGAGCTTGACACAAGTTTGTGAAAGAAAAGACCAAAGCAACCACTTAGCTTTTCCTTGCACTATTAATGTGATTGGATTGCTGTGTTTTAATTTATGGCCTGTGCTCGTGGAAAATTAAATCTCTGAAATCTCTGTAGCCTTTCCCCTAAACGTATGGCTTGGCTTCTGGAAAGGAAAGAGGCAAACAAATAAATTCCTTCCTATTTTTAGAATAAGCTGGAGAATTCTTTGGCTCTTTACATCTCCTAACTTTTCATTAAGAATCAATCTTCTTTTTCCATTTTGGTAGTTTTAACAAGTTATGTATCTGTTCATCTTTAAAACCTTTGTAGTGGGTCTTCTGAGGCCAGATCCATGTTGTTGTATGGAATTTGTAGGAATTCTATATAAAGAAGGATCATATGAACATCTACCTGATGACAGAGACTGAGCATTCGAGCTTGTGTGCGTACAGTCATTCATCTGCATGGCTCTTTCTTGCTTGGTGAGGACCTCTGAAACTCAATTCAGCTGGGTTGTTTAAGTGAATACTTTGAATTTTCTGTAAAGACGCATACACAGATATACATACGTACATGCACACACATACACATATATATAATGTATCATATTTATTTAGATATAAATATATATGAACACACACACAAATTATTCATTTATTGTGTTTCATATTTTTCCTGTTCCAAAATTTTGATCTTATAGTCCTTAGGTATTCTAGAGGGGGAGCAATTAATCTCAGCTGTTTGTTAAGAAGGGAATTCATGTGTTTGCAGAGCTTTAACAGGCAATGTGAGTACCAGAGCTTCATGTATTATAGTAGGCAGCAGTACTGTAAGTAATTACTTGTAGTAAAAAAACGGATGAGAAGAGCCTCTTGGGCGTGATTTTTGTCTTCTGAACGTCTCCCAAAGGCTATTAGGATTTGATGTTTAAGTTTACATTATAAATCACAACACCTGTTAATGTGGTAATTTAAATGTCTATTGTTTAAGCAGTGCTGTAATCTATAAAAGTGAGCCAAACTGAATTCAGACTCTCTAGCTGATGTATCTCCTAACATTACCAAACTTTTAATCATCAGATCTTGTAAAAAAACAAGATGTCTCCCTTTTTTTAAGCCATAGATTCTAAAGCAGGCCACAAGGACACAAGAAGGACCACCATGGACACAAGAAGGGTGGCCTTTGAAATGCAGACTCTTGTTTTTAAATCACATCTGATGAGATGGGAAGAAATAAAGTGCACAGATTCAAGAAAGGCCTAAGGATACTGTAATTGGTTGAGGTTTAAAGTTCTTTTGTTTGGTTCCTCTCTGCCCCTTTGACAGAGTACATGTTGAAGAGGCTTTGTAATGCTTTTCCACTGAAGGACAAACAAGGGTACTTCGCAGTTGAGTACTTTCAAGTTTTGCTAGTACACTCCTGCTGCTGTGGAAGGATGCTTCAAGTGCCTTGTGGTTCCGTGTTCATCTCTGCAGTCTGTCACCAAAAAATGTGTCTTGTCTTGTAGAGCAGGCCAGCATCAAACTTCCATGCGCTTCTTTCAAAGACCCTGCCATCTGGAACTGTGCCTTCCCATACTGCTGATACAAATAAAAAATAATTAAAACATGTGGAAGTTTATTTGTGAAATAGGCCTATGTGAAGAGAAGGCCCTGTTAAATACTGTAGCTTAATTTTTTATTAACAAGTGCTTTAACTCTAGAACAGAGGTAGCCTAGTTTGAAGCCTTGCCAGCTCTGACTTGCTCAAAGTGAAGTTTATTCATTTGTTGCCTTCAGTTTTTAAGTGTTTTCCTTCCCAACAGTTTAGCCTGATAGTCATGGTTTATTTCAATGGATGTTTTCAAAATTTGCTTAGATTCCTCTCCAACTCTCGGTTCTTGCATTCTCAAAGGTTTTTACCTTTTGGATTTTTCTTCTTCCTTTTTATAAAGGCATCTGAGGGTGCTGATACAGCATCTTAAATACAGAAGAAAGCATTATGGTCAAGTGAGATACAGGAAACTAGTGCTTTTGGAGAGAAGATGGAGTCCCTCACTCCTCCTTCCTGGTTCAGAATGAAAGTCTTCTCTGATGAATCTCTACAATTAAAATTTCTTTCTAAGTTATGTTCACTCCATAATATTGAACAAGCAGGAGCCAAAACAGAATGTTTTCTCTTTTCGCTTCTCATCTTTAACAACATAACACATAGGTGGTTCAGCAAGGGAAAAATAATTGTTTGGGCTCCTGTCTGCCCTTTATCCCCCAGATAGCCAGACTCCTCACCAACTGTGATTCATTTCAGTAGGGGTTTTCAAAATTTGCTGTCACTTTTGATCCCACATCATTTTGCTATGCGTTTCCCCTGTTGTATTCCGCCTAGATCAGTTTGCACTTAGACATTTTTTTTTGTGTGCTCTTTCTCTTTTTAATCTTCTTTTTTAAATTATTATTATTTTATTTTCATTTCCCCCTCCCCTGGAAAAGCCATTAGGTTTCTGACCTTGGTTTCAGTCCTTGGATAACTGCTGGAGAAACCTCTGCCCCAGACAGTAATACCCAGATGTACGTGGGGGAGTGTGCCAGCTCCTTCTGCGTGCTCGTGTGCCGTGCCTTTCAGGGATGTCATTTATTCAGGAGTGAAGAGCAAGCCACCTGTTTCTCAGGCCTCTTGTCCCTCATATTAAAGGTTCAAGCCCTTGCTGAATAGTAACATCTTAATCTGGGCAACATACACACCATGTAGCTGGAACCTGTTTGTCGAGCTAGCAGGATTTGTGGGATTTTTTTTCCCCTTTCTCTTACCCCTGAGGAGCTTGTCACGACCGTGCATTTTAAAATTAATCAGACCTCTCAGGCTTGTGTGACTGTGTGGTTTAACATGAAGAAGTGGATATCAAGTATTTGCCCTAATTAAATAGGCCTTCTTGGTTTTGTTCTAGTGGATGCTTGGTCTTTTTTTTAATAAGAGCTGCTTGCGGAGCAGGCACGGCCAGCTCTAGAGTTAGTGGAGAGCTCACTTCAAAGTTTTCCTCACCACCTGCGCCCTGGATGCTGAGACCTGAAGGGCTCCCTGCGTTCTTTCTTAACAGCACCATTTGTGGGAAGTGAGTGGAGGGGGAAGGGGGAAATTCAGCCAAATGAGCGAGAGAGTGATGCGGGAAAGGGAGGTGAGGAGCTGAGATGAGCATGTGGATTGGCTTTTGAAGTTGATTAAGATGACCTGTCATCCTGTCTGATTAGCTTTAGATCTCAGTCTGTGCCATGAGCTATTCACAAGGCTGTCTTGTGTCTTCTGTTTACCAGAAGCAAGGGAAAGCATCTAGTATGGCAAGGAGCAAAATTTGCAGCAACTCCCACTTGCTTGTTTAGCTAATGAAGTAGCCTTGTAAAAACACTCTTGAGTCTGAAGCTGTTGCTTAGTTTTATTAGATGCATGTCTGTTTAACATTGATATTTTTAGGGTGACTTGATGGTTGCCAGCTTTCCACATCTGTACGCATCTCCTGAATTGTACATAAGCTGTACTGGGAAGGTAGAATTCCTTTCAGCATCTTTTCTTGTCATACAGTTTAATTGTATTGTGGTTTCTGCATTGCCTCAGGAGAAAGCATGCTATATGTGCCTGATTTCTATGATGTGTGAATTCAAAAAGTGCTCGAAAATAAAGGAGAGTTGGGGGAAACTCTCTGCCCCAAGAACTCTAAAACCTGTTACACAGTAATTAAGAACTGATAGCATTTAGCAATTCAGTAAGTTAATTTTAGCCAAAAAATAGTAGAAAATTTGGAACAGTCAACATTTTTAGACAAAATGTTTCTTTGGAAATTTTATTTTTTGTTTTTGAATGTTTAAGATGATTAATCTGAAAGAGAAATGAAAACATTTCAATTAGGATTAAATAAAACACTTTGGGTCAGGTGGAAACAGCTTTTCCCCTGACTTGGTTTGGCAGCTGAAATGAAAAAATGCAAACTAGTCAAACAAAAATGAGTTGCAAAACCTGGTGAGGTTTTGGGGGTGTTTTTGTCTCTAATGACCTGAGAAGGACAAATGAACAGTTGTTTTACAGACACTTAAATATATCTGAATGTTACACACTGTGGTTTTGAGGGCAATCTGTAATATTAGTCAGAAAAGCTTTCAAAATTTGATTTCTTCCAAACATGCAAATTTCTGTGTCTTCTGAAGCCTCAAGTCAGAAAAGTTTTGCAGCACCTAGGGCATTTAATTTTGGAGCAGATTTTGTACATACGTACATTAAATGTGCTTGGCCTGTCTTTGTAGCTGAAGCCTCAGAGTCTGTTCTAGAGGACCTAGAAATCTGCAGTTGGTATACCCCAGAATTTTAATTTGCTTTCTATAAAAATTCTTGCAGCTCAGTACACAGTAAAAAAAAAAAGCTCTCTTTATTTATTTCCATAACAGTTCAAATTGCTGAAGTAAGATCTAGCAGGTAGGATGATACTCCATTGATTGAAAAGTTTATTGTACATCCATGCACTAACTCACTGCCATCTTTCTCTTCCTCTCCCAGTATTATTATTCCTATTTTATTTTTAATTTCAAACCTTGGCAGAACCCAAATGTTAAGAACATATTGACACTGCCAAGCATCTGTCTGGTGCTTGACAGCATCATAGAAACCCTTCCAGTGTTTCCTCTGGGTTGCTATTGGTTATTTAACAACACAATGCAAGCGGTGCAGTGTGGGTGTATGTGAAAAGGAAAGAAAGGTTGAGGTGGGGGGAAGGATCCCTGCACGAGTAAATATGTCTTTCATCATATCTTTTGTTTGGTCTGTTTGCTGTGTGTTATTCAGTAGTCAATAGAAGTTGTTTGACGGTTCTGCAAAGGGGTAGGAAACCTTTTCTTAAACTTTTATTCTCCTGCTTTTGTCTCAGTCTGTAAAGTTCTCTGCTTTTGTTTTTCTTGTCCCATTCTGTTGTCACCTGTCTGTTGTTGAAGGGGTTTTGTTGCTGCTGTTTGGCTGATGTGAGGTAAGCTGAAACTCACCTAACGCTCCTGGTTGGGGACCTTTCTTGTACAGGTGAAGTGGACTTGAGAGAGCTTAGGAAAGATTTGCTGCTCTGGTCTTTGGGGCAATAGAGCTCTTTCAAGCTTGTGTTTTAATATATTTATTTAGCCAGAGGAGGAAAGTGAAAACTGAATGAAGAGAAAAATCAGGCTCCACTTTCTGCTGAGGAATGCCCTGTTAGCACTTACGTGACTTGGTAAGGCTTTCTGAGATGTTTAGCCTTGATTTAATTTGTATTTAAGATTTCTCCTCCCAGCACATTAATATAATGTCAATGTAGAATGCATTGCATGGTGTAATTACTGGAGAGAGCAGTAGTTGGGAAAACAGACGGTAATTGAACACATGGCTGTTTATTACAACAGGACAGTGCTCCTACACTGGTATTTAGGGCATTAATAGGGAAGAATTGATTTGTTGTTTTAAGATGAATTCAATCACTGTTGCTTAGGCCTTTGTTTGTTCAGGCCGAGTTATGCTTTGTTTGTGTTATGCGCCCAAGAGGTTTACACACCACAGTGTGGCATTAGTCATGCAGAGGGCTTGGGAGCAGAGAGCCACTTACATGAACAAAGGACATTTTTCTTTTTGGCTCTATTTATCTTCCTCTCCAGTTTTGTTACCCTCTAATCTATCTCCATCTCTCTCTCTCTCCTTTCCCTCCCTCTCCTTCCCACCCCAAACATTTCTAATCAATGCTGAGGTCCTCCCACGTTCTTCCTTCCTCCTCCTCCTGATTCACCCTTCTGGAGACAAATGGAGCTGTGACTGACAGCTGGCAACACGGGGTTGTGGTATGGGGTAAAAGGTGTAAATAGGAGTGGTGGCTTCAAGGTTTTGCAAGGAAGTGCTGGGGTTGGGGGCTGAGAGGAGCAAGGATTGCTTCCAAAGTGAGCTGGGAATGAGCTGTGCCCTTCATGTCTCCACTCCAGGAGTTGGTGTGATGGAATGTCATGGGCACCTTCTTTGGGTCCTGCTGGCTTGTGCTCTGGAGGAGCCCTGTGCAGGGCACATCCTGGGACTGAATGAGTATCCTGCCCTCTTCTCACTGATGCAGGTTGGAGGGAGGAAGAGAAAGCCATCTGACTGAAGTTGAATTCCTTGTCTCCCTGTTGTGAGCAGCATGGTGTATATTTTAGGCTCATTGTGCTTGAGAGGAATCTTGTCTTGATTTATTTCTGAGTGTAGGAGAGTTAATGGACACTTCTGGATGATGTGGGCCAAATTCTCCTCTCAGATGTGAGTTCATCACTCCCACTAAATATGCAAGAGCTTTAGGTAGGCTACATTTAACCCACTACAGGATTCATAAAGAGCCCAACATGACTTGTTTCTCTATCCCTCTACAGACAGCGATTAGGCCTGTTCCTAGAAGGAGCAGTATTAGAAGGACCGAAAGGTAACAACAACAGCAAAGTCTGTGGGGTCACTAATTGGTAGAAACTTTTATTTCCTAGCTGGTAAGATACTTATATCTAAGTACAGCAGTGCAGGATGAATTAGCCCCCAGATTTGCCTTTCTGGGGTCTGAAAGTACTGGTTTAGACTGCACAAGGAAGGAGAAGCACAGATGTGTGACATGGAGAGCCAGTTTCATCCTGTCAGGGAGAGAAAGCAGTTTCATACCCTGCAATATGCAAGGAACCTCTGTTGTTCATCTGAGCCTTTTAGCTGTAATTTATTAAAATATTGAATTTGCAAATAAATAATAGACACACAGGAGATGTGGATGTTAAGTCCAGCAGGGACTGTTGGTTGTGTATGGGACATGCTATTTGGCTACTAATTATAATTTTTTTCCTAAATATCTGGGAATTGCAGTTGCAAAGGCCAGCCCATATGCCCAAAGGAAAACATGATTTCCATCTCAAAAAAACCCTCAAATAATTATTGTATTGCACTGCCAATAAACAAGAATGATAAAGCCAAAGATACAAAAGACTCAAAGTTAGAAACAGTGTCCAAGTGCTTTATCAGAAAGGAAGGTGTCTTTCCCGACTTGGGAATGGTTATCCTGGTGTCCTATTTTTGCAGTGTAGTTTGGAATGTTGCATTAGTCTTGTACTGTAGATTAGCCCACACAATCTTAAGGCAAACAGTCTAGAGACAAAGATCATGTGGAAGAAGAAAGCCGCTTGGCTTTTTTTAGGCACCCTGATGTTTTTATGCTAAACTTCTTTTTCTTTTCTGTTTTGCCCACAACACATATCCCATTTCAGTCACTGAGCATCTTATCTCCCACAGAGTCAGGCATCAGGGGGGAAAAAAAAGGAAAAAGAAAAAAAGCCAACAACTAACCAGAAAAATGGTTTCAACTGTGTGTTCATTTGATCCTGTAGGTTTGCTGCTCATTGCAAACTGTAAAGCATGTTAATGCATTTTTGCTAAGATATCTATATACAAGACCTAAATAAAGCCATGTATTTCCAAATAGTTATATTTCCATGTATATGAAATTAATATATAAAGAGGAAACTAGAGGACAGCAGGCTCTTGCTAATGATTGTCAGCTGCAAAAATTCTGGATTCCACACTGATCTCATGTACAGCTTTAATCAGCAATGGTGTTTAACTAAATATGGAGACATTTCAGTGAAGATTATTTTATTTTAAGTCTTTTTTTTTTTATGAATTTCCTCTTGCTATGTCATCTAATTGATTCACGGCTCCTGTATGGGATGCCTATCCAAGCAAAATGCATTCTTCTCTTGCTGGTTTGGCCAAGTCAGTCCTGTCTGAGTCCAGATGAATTAGGGAGCTTTCATTGGTAGTCATAATAACTAAGCATAAAAACTGAGCATAATAACATAAGCATTGGTAGTCAAAATAACTAAGCAAAAACTAAGCATAAAATTATGAGGTGAATAGTATACATAACATAGCAGTTTAGGACCTTGTTCTTTCTGCTGAAAAAAAAGATGCAGTGTTTTTGAGACAATAATGGGGCTCTTTATTATTATTTTATTGTTAGACAGGTTACTGAGTGGGAGAACACAGCACCCAGTGAGTGCTACACAGTATGCATGACCCAATATTTTAAAGTAACGGGGCTCATGAAGATAAAATAATGAGAGGTGCTTTCTTACATTGCCAGACTGCAACATTTTTCCTAATAAACTCGTAACTGTAAACTCGTTTTGTTGGTTGTTGCTTTTGTTCTGGCCTTACGCCATAAATATAGCATGGAGCAAACTGCCATTAAAATGCTGGAGAGAGTTCAACTGCCAGTTCCATTTCATCCTTGGTTTCTCACAAGTTGGTGCTAACAGTTGATCTGCTTATATTGGACATTGTAAATGTTCACAAGAAATGAGACTGTAGTTGCCAACCACCACACTGCCCCTGAGTGCTTTCAGGGGCACACAAGATTCAGTATGCCTGTTTTTAACTCATCTGCTTCAGCTGTGTTAGCGACCAGTCCCTGTAGACATAAAGGCAGGTGAAAAAGCATCAGGAAGAGAAGAATGGAGATGCTTGCTGTATTTGCATAATCAGGCAACATTGTGGGGAAGTGGAACAGGAAGACAATTTTTCCAAGCTTTTCATATAAGGAGGTTAAAAGTTGTGCTTTAACATTTTTCAGACCTTGCCTTCTCCCTTAGAATACACCTTTGCAATCTGATTTATCTTGGGATGGGGAAAATACTAGTGGAGATTTGTTTGTTTGATCTTTTTTTTTTTTTTTTCTTGGAAAATCTTGTTCCTACTTGAAGAAGGCACTGGGGTTTTTTAAGCAATGCTAGGTAGCTTTCCTCCTAGGCTGAATGCAGTCCATAAAGCTGTCAGTTCTGTAGCTTAATACTGGGTCTTAATGTATTAATTCAAGGCTCTCAGTGATCTAGGACACAACGTGTGCCAGGAGTGGGAACTAAAATTAGAGGCAGACTTTTGGCTGTGAGAGCTGCTTGAGGCTACTTGGGGTGAAAGAAGAGGGAAGAGACCTGATGTCAGTCACAGTCCATGGACTGTGAGATGTCCAAAGCATCCCCCAAATGCAGGTACAGGTTTTCCTGCAACACACACTGTGGTGAATGGCCCTTCCTTTTTCTGTCTTATCCTGCTCACTGATACAGCACTCAGTGGTTCATTTCACACTCCAAATCCGTGTTGAAAGCTGTCTTAGTTCACTTGTTTAACTGGACACTGGACTTTGCTGAACTGGAACTGTAATTCCCACACCCTCCCTCTTCCCACTGCCACCCCCCCCC
>VWZV01009632.1:162846-222473 GCA_013397155.1 Irena cyanogastra | reverse complement strand
CCCCCCCCCCCCCAATAGTAGCTAATCTTCTGTAAAATGCACGTTAAAAAAGTGAAAACATTGTGAACAAAGTGAAATTCTTGTGAAAGATTCATAGAAAGCAGCTCCTGATGTAAAAAAAAAGCTGGGGTGATATAGGACTGAGCGACAGAAAATTTGTTTCTTCTTGCTGCACTTTATTGGATGTATTTTATTATGTAAAATTTTATGCTCTTGGCTGTATGCAAGAATCATTTCCCTTTTTTTTTATGTATCATAATTCTGTTAAGGATTATGAATGAAGAATAATTAGGCATTATTGTTTGGTTATGTAGATTCTTTTGTGATTCTTTCTTGTTTACTTCGTTTAAACTGTCGATACTGTTCTGGCCGTGTAGAAATAATGACTGTGTTACTTCATGAATATGAGATTACAGGGACCTTGTTTTAAATTGCTGTGGCACTTGTTCCTCCTCTGTGATTATTTCAGGCTATCTGAAACGTATTTTTTCTTTTTGAATAGAGAAATACTCAGAAGCACAAGTTCATAGACATTTCATCTTTACTGAAACGTCTCCAGTCTTCACCTTATGCTGGCTTGTCTCTTTCTAATAAAATGAAGGCTGCACTTTGGCACTTCTGTGGGATTCACAGAAACATAAGGGTGGGGCCTGATTCAAATGAGATATGTAGAGATAATTCTGCAATATGAAAATTTTGCCTTATATTCAAACAAAGAAAGATTTGTAAGTTTTTAATGTTAGGGGAAAAACACTTCTCCAATGAAATCTGTACTGTGAATCTAAACTCTGATATTTTGCTCCTATTTGTGTACAGAACTTTCTTTGATGACTGCTGGAGTTCTGATCTCACAGAGAGCAGAGAATATTGGAGTTGAGATTTCTTGAAGAGAGCTTAGGGGGTAATATTGTGTTTAGTTTGTTTCACTAGATGCAAGCTAATCAGAGAATAATTAACAGTCAAAATGCCAAGGTCCTCGTTCATGTAAAGGATCTGGTATTGAAGTCCTCAATAAAGTAACACTCACATTGAATTCAATAAGACTTTAAACTGAACAAATGCTTCAGGATTTGTCCTCAGCTTTTTTGTCCCTGTCAGTTTTTGATGAGCATCCCATAAAAGTGTTTAACCATTGTACTGACTTCGATTTTTTTTAAGGTTTGGGAGAAAATTGCTTTCTCAGGTTGAGAAAAAATGCTGAAACAAAAAAAGCACATTTTCTCATCGTGTTGTCTAACATAATGTAAGCAGATGTCTCACATCATGCTTTCTGATAGTTAGTGATGTTGTAAAGAGTATTGTAGAGAAAATTCTGGGAGGAAGAATTACGGCTGATAGATGGAGATATTTTAGACCTCAGCCTAAATTCTTGGGATTAAGATAAAGTTTAGACAGCAAGGCTGTTACTGATGCAAGTTGTTTGTTTGTTTTATAAACAGAAGGGGAAAAAAATGCCACTTCTAAGATCACCGTGTAGAGACAATGGTGTTTGAATCCCATGGTTTTGTGTCAGAGGGAGCAGCTTAGTGTGTCTGGATTCATCCTTTGCCTTGCTTTCCTCGGTTGTCACTGAGAGCTCCCAGGCTGAGACAGATGGCTGCTGGTTTAGTTGTGTGCGTGGGAGACAGGAACTTCCACATGTGATTTTTTACCATTTGGTAGTAATTAGTTTGTTGTATAAATTAACTTTAACTGAACCATTCTTCAGGCATTGTTTGTAATTATTCTTCGAGCCTTTGAGCTGGGTAAGGAAATAAAAAGTAGGGGAGAAACTGCTTCATATTTGTGCAGGGAAAGGACTCTATCATTAAGCAGAACAGAACAACAATTATCATTGCATGCCCAGTGGACTGAAAACTTTGAACAAGCCCTTTAAAAAGCGAGGGGTTTTTTGTCCCTGGAAGTATTAATGGAAATTAATGATTTAAATGTGCAGATAGGCTTTATAAAATTTGTAAGAACAAAGTATGGATGTAAGCAAGGGTAATCAGACCTTCCTGAGATCATCGTTATTACTGCTAGTACGACTACCACTGCTACTACTTTGATGTGTATTTATAGGGAGTAGAAGATTTATTTTTTTTTTTAAATATATGTTCTCTCAATATTATTTCATTTTCCCCCTATTTTTGAAACATTTCGCTATTTATTTGCTGTAGGCAGTAGGGATCTCGTGCTGCATATCAGGAGATGAACTATCGTTAGTGCTGATTTTCTCTGGGGATTTCTGTCATTTCCAGCAACCAGCCAAATCAGAATTGTCAGGAGAACAGCCTCTCACATGTTCCTTGGCACTTCTGCTTCCAGACTTGGTCAGAATCCAGACATGCAGAGGTTCATGGACATGAAAAATAACAGGGAAAATGCCCTCTGGTATTAGCCCAGTATTTTAGGAACATATTGGGAATCCCTAGGTTCATTTGCTGGAAAAGTTCAATGCTTCAGCAAGTAAGGAAGTTTTATATCTCATTATACTGAAGTTTTTCCCTTTCTTACCCAGGGGTAGCTGAGAACTGGTGTTGGCGTCTATCTTTTAATAGAGCTCTTCTACTCTGAATACAAAGCTGGCAAGATGGGCAGTGTGGCCCTGTGTATTGAATTCTCTCACACATAGACTGAGTTGCAGATGTAAAACTCAAGTACAGTCTCTCCCCAGCTTCATTCAAATTAATTTAGTGGCCAAAGTATACCCTCCAGAGAAAGGTTCATGTTATTTGAGTTTGAAAGTGCCCTAGTACTTTCCTGTGAAACAAAATGAAGGCAGTTTTACACCCAGACTTGAAACTTGTCTATGTAAATTGGTGTTTATTGTGGTTTTACTTCAGTTTGTTTTGTACAGGGCTCACACACAAGAGGTGAGTTTGGGTCTTATTTCTTCTCTCAAAATTGCCATTAGTATTTACATTTGTCCAGGTAAGTAGTTTTGCCTGGACAGCAAATGCTGAAAGAAGACTTGAAATTCTGAAATAAGTAAATAAATGCAGCTTAGTTAAGAATTGTTATGTTTCTCTTGGCACAGTGATTTAGCCTATATGAAGCTTTGTGGTGTTTGGGGAAGAGGAAGGTGGGAGGGAGTGTGTGGGAGTTTTGGTGGCTGGAAATGTAAAGAGAATACAAGCTGAGTACGCCGAAACCTGCAGCTAAGGGACAGCTTCCATAGATGGTTTTCTTTTTGTCTTGCTTTCTGGCAGTGGTTCATGCTGCAACTGAAGGTATCTGTGATTCTCCAACTTTTGATATCAATGAATCAAACATTTTCTGAACCATTCTATTGAATGCTTTTTTTTTCCTTCAACTGCAAAAACAGAAGGTGCCAACCATGCTTCGATATTGGTGTGACAGCGAGGTGGTTGGGTTTGCAGACAGCTGGAGTGAGCACATGAGCTTTTCAGTTCACTTTTGCCCTGCTGGAGGGCTGTGGGGCATGAAGGAAGAGCTGAAGGCTTTGTTTTAAGAAGGATACAGCAACAGGATCATTGTACCAATTGTAGGGCTGGGGTTCTTTCATGCCTGGAGGAATATGGGTGGAAAAGATCAGTCTTGTGGTGAAAAGTACAGAGCAGGCTCAGAAAACACAATTTCTTCTGGGTTTTTTTCTGTGTGGTGTTTTTTCACAGATTGCCACATGAACTTCATTCTCTGTGCCCCAATTTCTGTGGTTTTGAAGTATGGTTGACAGTGATAGTAGCTGTGGTGATAGTGGTGAAGTTTAATTACTGCTTGGGAGACACAGCCTGACAGTGGTCCTGCTTTACAAGAAGGGACCAGACATAGATCTGAGGAAGCAGGCTCCCTGGAAATACTTGCCTTTTATGACAGCCCCCTTTGCACAACCAGAAATGAGATTGCAGGTTGAGTTTGGGAGCCAGGTTCAGTAGCAGAGCTCACTTTTGCCTCAGTAGAAATGCTGCAAGTGGAGCAGCTGCAGAGTCGGGTCCGTAGGGTTCTTGTGCCTAGAACAAGTTGGCACAGTGGCCGTGTGTAGTTACACTACTAGGAAAAGATGTGGTTTCCATAGATTGTCTTGGATTCTCCTTCCTTGGAGCAGACAGTTCTCCTTGTTGGATCTCTTGGAGCTAATACCCAGAGCGAGGGCTATGCTGGGACTTCCAGCTGTGGTCCTGGGGACGTGCAGCTCTCACAACACAGGACACTGTGCAGGATGATAGCCTGAGAAACAAAGATAAAAATCAGCCCCTCCTTGCCTGCCACATAAAAAATTTCTTACTGTCTCACATGCTTTTCCTCACATGCCTTGCAGAATTTATTTATTTATTTTGTGGACATGCGAGTTATGAGCTGTGGCATGGAAGGAAGGTGAGGAATTTTTTGTTTTGTTTTTAATTTGGGGAAGAAGCCAGTGGGAGGGAGTGTGTGGGAGCTTCAGTGACTTGGAGCTCAAAGAGAATGCATTAATTAACCCAGGGGGATCTCTGAGATGCAGGAGTGAGGAACTGCAGCTTTAAACCCAGTGATCTTTATCCATTGCTGGGTTTGGGTCACAGACCTTGGATAAGAGAAGGGGGAAGAAGGGTGAGCAGGAGGGTGGGCACAATGGGAACCAGATGTTTCAAGCTGGTGGGGGTTTGGCCTCTCTGTTATTGTGTGACAAGCCACCAATCCCCCCTGCACCCCCAGCCTTCAAAAGTGTGTCATTCTTCTCTGGAGTCCTTCTGTCCTCTGCTCAGGGAGGGGCAGAGGCTCACACATGCAGACATGCACACATACATGGTGCACACATGCCCGCACAGACAGCCCTGGCTCTGCTTTTTTCTTTTGGCCTACCTTTTTGAATGGCCCTGGAAGACTAAACAGGTGTTATCTACTTTTGATTTCAGTGCATTTAAATTAATCCTGTCAGCTCAGCTGTTAAAACAACTGTCATCTCCAGCTGTTAGTAATTTTCGACTGGGCACTTTTACAGGTTGCCAAGTTCTGAGCCTGCATTGTGAATCTCTCACTCCCTTTCTCTCGAAGCGCTATAGTAACAATTTGTATTTTTTTTTAAAGGGGACTTGCATTGCACTGTTTTTACAGCAAACCCTGTTTATTATATATTGAAATAATATCACAAAACCCAACATCATCATGCCAGACTTTGGAATAAAGAGCTAAACCATGTGTGGAGTGCCGTGCATATGAATCTTCAGTGGGTTTATTGAAGCCTCTCTGTGCATTTTAAATTTGAATGAGAGATGAATCAACCTGAGAGTTTGGGAGGGAGGAAGAGAAGGGGCTCTAAATTTTTGTTGCCAAAAATAAAGCTTTCATTTTAGAAGCACTGGTCTCTCTTTTCCTTTTGTCTTAATGTGCATTTAATTTTCATAACTAAATTAACAGGAGGTACCTTGAACTGAGAACATTTTAAATACCTTTCAGTTGTTAGATTAATGACATACACATGGTAGCCATAAAAATTGTAGGAGAAAAGAAATCATACATTGACTACATGTTATTGATTTCAGTAGACACTCTCTAATGTGACTTACTCCTATGTGGCCAGGATCTATAGTTCATTACCAGTGCTTCAGAGTCAGGGAGCACTTGTGGATTACACAGACCTGAATCCTGGCAAGGAAGGCTTTCTGTGCCTTTAAGGTTTCCACTCATTGCAGTTGTCTGGCCACATTTTCAACTGGTATAGATCTGAGGCTGCTCCCTGGAGTTACGTTGCAAACTGTCCTTAAAACACTGGAAAGGATTATTCAGGCATTTTTTTGTCCATTCCTAAGAAAATAATGTGCTTAAGAAGTGGTTGTAGGTAATCTTTTTCTAAGCAGACCAAGTAGCCAAATAAATGGGAATCTTTAATAAAAACCCATGTTTTATATAGTGTCCTACGTAAATAAGGGCAGTGTTTCTATATCTTTTAGTAAAATAAAGACTTTCTATTTAAAACCTCCTTTCTTATGGTTTTCATTATCTTTTACTTTTGAATTTCTTCAAGAAAATTCTGCTGAAGTAGGAAACACTCCCCAAATACTACCAGAATAATTATTTTCCTTTCACTTTTTATTCTTATGCTTAGACAAAGAATTTTATTTAAGGAAAAAAAAAGGAAAAACCAAAAACCAAAAACTTTACCAATACTGTTAAAAACAAAAAGAAAAATATTCTGAAGTATTATCTAATTCAGCAGGTCAAGTGCTAATCTAATTTCCAGCTTAAACTGTATCTCTGCTTTTTGGCATGTACTGTAATACGGAATTGCAGCTATCTGAACAACATCTCAAATTCCAGCACAGTTATAGCTGTTTCTGGAGACCCCCACATGAATACCTTCCTAGAAAGATTTTATTCTTTATGAAATAACTGGATTCATATGCACCTGTCTTTGGCTGCACCATCATTATCTTTCTTCTCATACAGTGATACCATTTAAGTAGAACATGAAACAACTTCCTCAAATTTCCCATTTCTTAGTAAACAACTGTAGAATTTTTCAGTTAAATGTGAAATGTTTAGTATCCCTCTTGGTACTAAAATCTGGAAGGCCAGCTATGGAGTGCACAGTGTGGATAGGCAGGACCAAATTACAGACAGACATACATCATACAGCTGCTATTGCTACGACTGTTAGAAAGAGCTGGGGTTGCTTGTCTTGAATTCTGCTCGTATTACATGGCTAAATACTGGAGTTACAGTGGTACACCAGACCTTTTTCTGCATAGTTTAACATTACCTTAACACAAGAATTTGATCAATGATATATTAATCTAAAATTCTGGTTTCACAGAAGCTGCTACTGGGCACGAGTGTTGTTAGATCAAAGCAAGCACTTCCTGTAAGAAATACTGCTTTTTTTGGAAAACAAACTGAAACGACTGAAAATTCAAATAAAGAAAAGATAGTCTATGATGGACTTCTCCCCAGAATTACAAGTATTTTTGTTTTAGGGAAACTAAAGAGTTCAGGCCCTGATGCAGTTTCATTTATAGTGCGTAACACTTCACTGTGTAAGCCTGCATCAAGCCCTTCTGGAAGATGCATTGCTAAATGTTCCTGCTTACAAGGATTTATCAGTATAGGTTTAGTTTCTGCTTTGCAAGAAGCCCCCAGCTGTTCGAAAAGCAACTGCATTTTGAACCCAGACATAGTCATGGTCTCTGGGGTGAACTGCTGCTTCCTTGTTGCTTTCACCTCCGCGTCTCATCCCCACCACCAGATTCAGGTATGTTGGACTCATTGCTTCTGCAACAAGCTGTTACTATATCCTCAGTGCCAAATTCTGTTAAAAGTACAGCATTTTTTAAGATTAGGTGGTGGTTAACTTACTGCTGCAAAGTCTAATTTACACTCGTATTTTCCTTGTCATCTTTTCGGCACATTTCTTCCCTTGCAGGCACATAGTTTCCATCTCCTTTGGCATGGCACCATTGTAAAAGTCAGGTAATTCCAGTGACATCAGTGAAATTACCTATGTGTGAAATTAAAGTGAGTGAGACTGAACCAGATCCCAGTATCTTCAGCATCCAAAGTGTGTGTCTGCTTTGCTTGCTCAAATTAAATGGTACTTCCAAACCTTTGAGGGTTTTGTGCAACTTGAAAGATTCCATTAATCTTATCTGTGTGCAGTAAAACCTTGTTAATTCACACTAATGATTCTGGGAGTTAACAGATAAGCACATTTTTCCGCTGGCTTTCCTATGGGCGAGGGACTGAACCTAAACTCTTGACCTGACACATCTAAATTTAGGGGTATTCAAAAATCTGAATTTTGCAACTCAAGTCAATATTTAAATTTCTGTGATTTTGCATGTCACAGTTTTGGCCAACTGATTTGTGTTTGACAATCCAAAGGTGTAAGAGATATCTACATAAACCGTAATCTCTTAGAAGATAGGCAGAGCACACATCCAAAGGGTGGAGGCTCTGGAATGCTGTGGCCTGGCTGAGGAGGAGTTTGCAGACATACAGATATTCGTGCTGCTGAGTTCAGAAAACCTGTTCCCATCCTTGGGGACCAGGGAAGCCCTTCCATGGCCCAGAACCCAAGGGACTTGTAATACAAGAAAATTTTTTCATCCCTTTGTTTCTTTCCTGTGCAGTTGGACTGAGTAGGGAAAGATTTACCTCAAGTCTGGCATTTGAGACTGGGGTGGGAAGACTACTCCATTGCTTTTCACCATTGACTGAAAAAATATAGAACACGAGGAAAACCAGGCTCTGTTTATTGATTCCTCTTCTGTTTAAGTGTTCTTCTTTCAGTTCCATGTCTTATTTTTCCTTTCTTCCTACTAACTTTTTCCAGTCTTTCCACTTGTATTCTTGAACGAGTTTCATTAGCATCTCTTAACTAGATTTGATGAGCATGAACAAGCATCTCAAAGACAAGCAAGGAAAGCAACAGAAATAGCAAAAATGATAGTGAAGATTTGATATCAGCAGAACATGACTATGTAAAGTGCACTGCAATGTCAGTATAGTCTGCAATATTGATAGGCTTTTAATTAAACAGTGATTTTTGTTAGATGAGATATTAAATGCAGTTCTTGACTGTTCTTGGGGATCTTTAACCCCAATATAAAATAAGCTGTGCTTCTCAGGTTCTGTGTTCATAAAGCCAGGAGAACAGATTTAAAATTATCAGTATATTGCCATGACCCACTGGGTTGTTGTTCTTATTTTGGAGAAACAGTGACATTTTCAATTATGCTTGTTGTCTAGGAGTGACTATAAGTTAAGCTGAAAAAATCCTCATTTGCATTTGAAGCTATAGTGGTAAATGTATTGCTCAAGTTGATAAAACTTTCCCAAGTAAACAAGCAAGAAATTCTCTGTCCTGCTAACTATTGCCAACAATCTTTGATAGATATACCTCAAAGTAACTGCACGTTTTCACTCGGAACAACTTTTTGGTTAGATTTGCTTCCAACATGAGAAAAGAGGAGGTTTTTCACTTTCCATAATAAAGCAGTTTTGGTGCCTTTGAACAAAGCTTTATTTATGTGCTGCTGTTGAATGTTCCTGGCAATGCAGTTTAGTTATTTTTGTCTTCTCCAGGTGGACTGCTTGTCCATGGTCATGTGTGTGGATTTTTCTGATTCCATCTCTGTCAGGGAAGATGGCATTTTTCAGCACTTTTGGAAAAACACAGGAGATAAGCACATTTACGTGGCACTGGTGGGCTGTCCCAAACAAAGTCAACAGAGTTAAGATTAGGACTGTGTATTTTTCTCTGTCTCTACACATGTACATGTGTTTATGTTCCTCTGAGAAGCTGATGTAAACAGATGCCTATTCCTGCTTTTCTGTGGTGGACAGGAAAGGCAAAGCCCCACATTTACATTATTTTTTTAAAAAAATGTCATGTTACAAACTCATTCAGGCAGAGATGATGCTTACTTTGTGTTTTCTTTACCAGTAACTATAATGTTAGTGCTATAAAAAATGCCTTACCTCACATATTGTGCACCAGTAAAGGTCATGTTTCACTATGATTTCTTTCAAAATTTTGCTTTAAAGTTTTCAAAATTGTAACATTTGTTGAACAGTTGATGTGACAAAGAAGTGCTGGAATTTTACCTTGAATATTATCTTTTTAAGTGGATTTTATTTTCAAATCATGAAGAAGCCACAAAATACGTAATTCTAAGTGGCTTTTCTCCCAGTCTGTTTCTGTCTACTTTTTCCACAACCAAAAACTTCGGACTTACCCATAAAATATTTTTCAATACGATAAATGCTTATAAGTATTTCACCTCAAGATAGTTAGAGCAGAGAGGTTTTATGCTAAGATAGAGGAGTAAGTGCAGCTTTTTCCCTGGTGAGAAAAATCCCTTTAAAACAAGTTCAATGTATAATTACAGCATTTTTTTCACCTTCAGAGTATGGTTATGAGGAAGTAACTGTGAGATAAACTAAAAATAAAAATTAGCAACCGGTCAGCTATTTCTGATTCTTCCCTGCGTGGTTTGTCTGTACCTATTGTAAACTGCTGTAGTTCAGTCTCCTTTTGGGGATCACAAGTTGGGCTCTGGATAAGAGGAGTGTACAGGCTGTCGCTGGTGAGCAGCCGTGTTCTGCAAGGTCATATTGCAACCTGTCTCTGAGAAGAAGTTCAGATGTTTTTCATTTGGACAACATCCATGGCTGCTTTAGAGGTGTTTCCATTTGAGGTTGCTGTGAGATAATAAGTCAAGCTGTTATCCTAGCAAGTCAGCCATATGAACCTTTTAGAATTTATGCTGCTCTTCTTTACTACAGTCTTTTCAGTTCATTTTTTTCCTGCTAGAGAACCAGTTGCTTAGCTTAGTTCTATTGTATAAAATGTTTCCTTTCATTGGTACATTTTACAATTGGTTTTAAGGAACTAAAATGTTTGTTGAACATTCTGAGAGCATTTTGATATTCTTACAGCTATAGGGAGTGTGGCTAGAACACAGTTTTAGGGGGCTTAGTTAGTTGCCCTGATAAGAGACCTGCAGCAGTGCTCTTGAGCATCAGTGGAAGGAAGGCTCATGCAAACAAGAAGGTTGATGTGAAACTGTGAAATACAGGAAATACGAACAGTAAAATGTAGGAATTTTGCTTTGATCCTTTTTTCATAACTGTATAACAGTTTACAAACTGTCTAGTCAGAACCGTCTCACTACTTTTTTGGATTTAGCTGAAAGAAATTTAATGGTAAATAAAGAAGTTAATTACAAGCCCCTTCCTAGATCTAAGCTCCTTCTTGTAGAACTGCCCCTGCCCTGTTCTTCTCTCTTTCTCCCTGCTTCCATTGCATTGAATCAGAGTATTGGCAATGGTTTCTGTGTTTTAAGAGAGGCCATTTAACCCTTTCCATTAAACATAAAAATCTGTATGGCATGATGAAGATACTTCACGGAAAAAATTCTGACATTTTGTTCCCTATTTCTCGTCCATATTTTGAGAAGGATATTTATATTTCTAGGTGTCTAACTTAGGTGGGCTAATTCAAATTCTGACAACACCTGCCCTGCTTGATGAAGTCCATGTGAAGTTTAGCCCTTAAACACCCAGCTTGAAATTCCTTGATACCAGCTGAGATTCACAAAGGAGTCTGAAATAAACAGCCTAAACACACTTCTCCTGTTCACTCAACAGTTATGAATTGTAACTGTAATTCTGAACTTTAAATTTTCCCTACATGTTCACTGAAAATGCAGATTTTGCCAAGCAGGCCAGATAATCTTGGCCAGATAATCAGGAGAAAATGAAAGATATTGAGGCATTGTGCCATGGCATTTCATTGTGACACCATGAGACAATAGTGATGCAGGCACTTGGGCTTGGAAGTTTCACCTGCTGGACGAGCTCCCCATGGTTGCCCCTCCCACATCCCACGGTGGTTGCAGAACACAGCCACCCAAACTCCTTAAAGGCAAAGGCTGTGCTGGCAGAGCTCCAGGAACCAGAGCACTGCTGCTAATGCTCACATCTCCAGCTGGCAGAGGGAGTGCTGCAGCATCTCACTCCTGCCTTGGATTCCTGGGCTTTCTTCTGTCCCAACCCTACCTCTCCGTGGAGATAGTGATGGGAAGTTAATATTTGAGGGACATGTTGAGATTGTGTGGTAGAAAAATACTACTTCAGAATCCAAAAGTTTTCTTTGATTTCAGTGTGTGAACATGAACTTTATTGTCCTTTACCTTCTGTAATAGGTGATTTCAGATAATTTCTTGACTATTCATAACATTAAAACAACTACAAAAGGTGAAATAAACCTGTCCATGAGGGCACAAGAATTTGATTGTATTGACGTTCTGTTCATCTTCTAATTTTTTTAGAACAGTGAATACTTCAGGAGGGATTTCTGTGTTTTGTTTTGGGTGTTTTTCTTTGTATTTTTCATGCAGTCATTGGTGACAAAGAAACAGAGAAACCATAGACTAAGTGTATTGGATGGAATGACAGCATTATGCTGCCTCGTGGCACTAAACAAATAAATAAAACCTTAACAATCCAGCCTATTTGGCACACTTGTTGGCAGACTCAGTGAAAAAAGGGAAGAAAATGACCTAGAGATGCTGTGGTGTGTCCTCCCCTTAGTTGCTCCACTTCAGAGATTCTTGCTGCCCAACATTACACTGGTTGGTTATAGTGCATGAACACAATGAAGAGTTTAATTCTTTTAACACTTTCAAGAATCCAGCAAACCCAAAATTTCTAACAGTGATCTTATTCAGTAGTTGTCTAAGCCTAACAAAGTCAGTGGATGTCAGTGAACTTTGGATCAGAAGCCCTGATGGTCTCCTGCTGGAGTTCTCTTGTATTGCATGCAGGGTTCCAATATCATGGAAGCTGTGAAGCTTTTCTCCCTCTTTGGAAGTGTTTTCTCTGTGTTGGGGTAGAGCCTTCAGCCAGTGCATGACTCATGGAATGATTGTATTATACCTGTGTAAAGCCTTACCTCTTATGAGGTGGTGTGGACAGAGGGGTGGTGCTAAGACATAATACTCTATCTTAAAAATAATTCTATGCATGAATCTTCAGTCTGATCCAGTAGAGTTCTGAGGAAATTTCTGGACAACTGTGCTCTGGAAAAATACATAAATGCAAATAATGTGGGAGGCAAGACCTTGAGTCTTGCTTTGAATGGAAATGGCAGTGTGTAATTTCAGTTGAAAACAACATGGGCTAATTTTGCCTTGACAGAATTCAGCCAAAATAAGTTGTAGTTAAGAGGATTTAGTGTGCCATTCAGAACAGATAGCTGACAATTTGAAGGTTTACAAGGTTTCTTTTAACGTGGTTATGCTCAGACTGTATATCAGACAGCTTCAGGCTATTAAATTACACTCTCCTTGCTAGCACTCACTTCTCAGCTTTTAGAATATTTTCCTTTCTGTTTGTGTATTACTTAAACACCATCTCAGCAATTCAGAAGCCAACACGAACCTTTCTCTAGAATGATTTTGGGAGAAGGAGAATTCAGTCCAGTGATAGATCAATTTTTCATTTTGATTCTTTCCTGAACATTTTTGTTCTGTTTGGTCTCTGTCTACATGTGTAGTGCAGGAAGTCCCACTAGTGTGCACGCTGAATCTCACATGCAGATCTGATCCCCTTCATTCTGCCTGTGCTGCAAGCAGTGGTGACCCCCAGGTTGAATGGCTTCCTGGGGAAGAAAACTGGTCAGCAGTGTTCCCTGCAAGGCTGTTCTCTCCTTTGAAGACCAGATCACTGGGACAGCTTCTAGAGCCCCACATTGTCGTGGCACAGCTGTGCAGACTTGTGCATGTGGTGAGACTGTGCTGACACAGTGCTCCTGCATGCAGGCGCAGACAGACTCACCATCAGTTTGCAGCAGAGTGACGTTTACACCTGAAAGCACAAAGGATATAATGCAAATAACTTGTTTTAACCCTCAGAGAAAAGAAACTAAGGAAAAAAACACCTAGAACCTCAAAGGTAAGAAAAATGCATAGGGTAATGTTTGTTAGTTTTTTGAAAGGTGGTAATGATTCAAAAGCCTGTGTCCAGTTTTCAGATGAGGCTGATAGGTGTATTGAAGCATTTTCAACTTTCGGTGAAACTCAGAACGAGTAGTATTTACTTTTCCTTAAAATTGGACTTGGTTTCCCACATTATTTAAATATTTTAAAGCTACAGTCTAATAGTTCTTCAGTATTTCTTTCAAGCAAAGTGCAACTTTGTATTTAGCTTACATTAGAAAAAGAAACAAAACTAATATTGTTAAATGTCTATTAAAAAAACCCGTCTTTTAAATCCACACCGTTCTAGAAATGTGGTTCTGTCACCTCACTGTTTAGCCAGTAATAAGATATTACAGTAACCCTGTGAGGTGCAAACTCAGCCTGCGATCCCGTGTGCCAGGTCTTGTGTTGAAAAGCTGTGAAGTCATTTCTTGCCTCAGATACTAAAAGCAGTCTGGTATAGGTGAGAGCTGGGGGACAGGACAGCACGGGGACCTGGGTTTGGATCACCTCAAGCTCACTCCTGTATTTTGGCCAACACAGGGTATTTCCAGATAGGGATTTGAGCCTGGCAACTTGGGCTCACCCCTAATTAAGTGTGCATGTGGCTGGGTGAATTAGTGTGTGGGTGTACATGGTCACGTGTGCACCAGGGCACCGCTCCCTGCCACGCTCATTAACCAAGTTTTGTGAGAGGTGCCAGAAAACAACTCCGGTAGTTTTGTCTCCTGTGCACTTGGAATTTAAGTGAGAAGAGTAAGACAGTAACGTACATTGAATAATTTAATTCTTGACTTGCTTGTAGTTATGGGTCACGTTTGTCTTACAAAATCCTTTTGTCTGTGCTGTTTGGTTGATGAAACAAATTGAACTGTGGTACTGTGGGTAGAAATAGCACATATCAGTTCTGCTCTTCTTTACTCTGTTACTCCATTTGGAGTCTAACAGAAGGAAATATTTAACAAAAAAGAGCCTAATTTACCCAATTTCTAATATGATGGACTGGAAAACCTGACCATATAATTTCTCTTTTTAATTCTATTTCTGTAAACTAAAATTTAGGTTTTTAAAGAGAGTTTACTGAAATCCCCCAAATCCTTCTTCACAAATGTACAACAGGTTTAGGAGAGGTTATTCTTAAAATACTAGAATGGTGCTTTTCACAGTACCTTTGTAACAACCAGATTAGATCAGTGTTTTTGGTTAAAAAAAAATTATGATAATAGTAGTGTAATATAAAATTCACTTGAACTGGACTCAGACCATGCTTTACAATTTAGGGCCATATTTTAAATTTAGCATGTCCTAAATGACTTTATGAATTTGGGCCATGTAATACTCAGCAGTCAGAAGAGTGGTGGTAGCTATTGTCTCATGATGTGGAGAATGCTGAAGAATTAAAAACTGAACTGTCCTACTGAAATATGCAGTATACATATTTCAGTGGCTACACTAAAAGAAGGACTTTGTTGGATTTATTTTAATTTTGAAAACAATAGATTCGACATATTCAGGTTGATTATCTTTTACTTGCTGGCTTTTGCCTCTGGTAATAGCTAATAACAGGAGATGAGCAGAGAGATCTGTCAAAGAGGAAACTAAGGGAAGAGAAGATGAGATAAATGCTTAATGGAACTACGTAGACATAGATACACTGGTTTGTGTTAGTGGGAGGAAATCCAAGCTGTTCCTTGAAAGGAATCCCTTTATGTCTAAAACGTCACTCCATGACTTCTAGCACAGCCCACATGCCCCCAAATATTACCCTTGGCCTTAAAAGTTCCTAAAACCTTTGGGCAGCCTTGCAGCTTCAATATTTTACTTTGCAGTGCCTCATAAGTAGAAGCCAGGTCCTTCCTGGACAAGGAAGTGAAAAGCTGGAGTTGAAATCCATACATGAAATCAAAAGCTGTGCCCAAGATCAAGGCACTCAGTACAAACGTTGCCATTTGTGTTTATGAAACGGATGAAAGCCTATGTGTCAAGTTTAAATTTGCAAACTTCTGGTGGTTTGTGTATAAACACCAAAGTAGCATTAACATTGCTTTAAACATGGTTTTGTTTGCTTTAATATCCTATAAATTTTAGTCTGACATTAGATGTGTCATTGAGTGTGATGAAGCTGGAGGGTAATACCTCACACAAGTGCCATTTTTGTCATCGTTCAAAACTATGGAAATGCATTTGATGATTCTTATCTCTTCTTCAGTGTCTGTGGTTATCTTTCTTATTTTCATTCTCATACATATCTGAGATGTGTAGTCTGGATCTGGAAGATTTGATTTGCTGCATAAGTTGAAAGAATAGAAAAATTGATCATCTGTTTTTATTTTATTTTCCTGCGATCTTGTAGACCTTGAAATTGGAGCTGGCGCATATGTAAATATGATCTTCTTCCTTAGATCTTTTGAAAGTTGGTTTTCTCCACAGGTAAATTAATCTGTGATTCTAACAGTGACTGTGGCAAAATCAACCCAGTGGGGTATGGATTTAAGGGTTCTTCAAACTTCTGCAATAATAATTCTACTCTGCTCCTGTACATGAGTCTATCACTCAGCTAGTTGTGCTTATGGAACTGACAAAGAGCAAGCTTTGCTCGCTAGGAGAGATTCTGACAGAGGAGTCAGTGTCTGGGTGTAAACTGAATGAACACTCAGCTCAGTTCTGATACTAGTTTAATTGATCACATGCCTGTTTGTCTTTAGGAGTTTTTTACTCTGGTACGAAGTCAGGTAGAAGAATTCCACAAAAGAATATTTTCAGTCATGATTTTTTTTTTCATAAAATATTTCCTTGTTCAAAATAAGAATCAGTATTGCCCTGCTTGATTTCTGAAGTCATTGTAAGAACGGAAAGTTTTTTCCATATACACGTGTAGACATAGTGATACGCTTGGAAGTCTCAATGTATGAAAAAATCTATGTAAAACATGTTTCTTTTACAAAAATAACCCCACATTTTCCCCTCCTGTTTGCATGGGATGATTATTACTGCAGTGCCAAGGGTAGGATATGTCATAGTTACTGAACCGTTCATGTTGGAGTAGAAGTACATATTAGCTTTATCTATCATACTTACACTTCTCTTATTCTTGGTGGTAAATGTTAATAATCTATTGGAAGTGTGCATGCAAATTTTTGACAGAATAACAGCATGAACCTTTTTGAAAGTTAATAAAGTTAGGAGTGAATGATAAAAAAGCTTCTGCATTATACTATGCATTGCTTTTGTGCTGCTTCTATTCTAACAGCAGAGCCACACGTCAGTGTGAAGTAACATTTAACATTTCCTATGTAAAAATTTATTTCTGTCCCTCAGGTGTCTCCACATGCATGTTAGAGTTGAATCCTGCTATGCCATCACAGGTTGGTCATCAGACATTTGATCTAATTAAATTCAGATGCTGATGTGCATCTATCCTGTCAGGTTAGCTCAAGGCTTAAGATAACACTGAAGCCGAACTCTGTAGTTCTCTTTGTTAACTGGTTGTTTTTCTCCATTTCATTCTACTCTGGAGCAGGCTGACTTTCTCTTCAGATTTCAAGGATAGGGCAAATACTCTTTCCTTTGAGAATTCACATGAGCTGGGTCTAAAACTGTAAGACCTGTAAGATCACTGAAGAAAGAAAGAAAGAAGTCTCAGTGTAATATTTACTGGACATATTTCTGCTTGGTTGCTATGGAATTATGGAAAAATGCTAAAGAAATATGGACCTTTCATAAAAACCCAGTGACCACCTTTCTTCCATCCTCAGTTCACTGCTCCTTAGTTCTGCTTCTCCTTCATCCTTGTGTGCAGAACATTTTACTATTTGACTGAACTTCCCACAACAAATTCCTCCTACCTGTCTGTTTCCCCAGTAGCAGCTTTGGCCTGACAGCCTGGTATGTTTCTTTTGGAGCTTGTACCTTGTGTTTTAGGATTTGGAATGCATCTTCATTTGTTTTGGGAAAGCATCCAGCCTTCTCTTTGTGTTACCATAGTTAAAAATAGGAGAACCACACACTCAGCACTGTTGCCCATACTTTGTTAGATAGCCATGCACCAGATCCAAAGTTCTCCAGACAGGACAGAGGCTGGAAACCTTTTCCTGTGATAACATGCATGATAGCTATTGGTAGTGATTTCTATTTTGTTTTGATTTCTTTTTTTTTTTTTTTTGTTGAAATACACAGTTCAAGAAAGTGTTTCTTATAGCTTTGTAGACAAATGGCAGCGGATGGCTTTTTTCTGAAATACTTCCTTGCTTATCAGAATCTCCCCACTCTTTATGAATAATTTCCATTTGCTATGTTAGCTTTTTTCAAATGTTAGTGATGTTAGGGATAATAACTTGATGGCCTGGAAGGCCCCAGAAAGTGCTTTAGCGGTACATAATGTTTGTATTTCGTTATGAAGCGAAAAAAACTCTACAAGTTGTAAGATTTACTCCATGTGCTTCCGAAGGGCTTTTATAGGTCCCAGGGATCAATAACAATACAGAATATACAATATGTATTTCAAATATTTAAGCTGTCTGCAGTCTTCTAACTTCCTCTGAAGACAATACTGAAAAGAGTCTGTACTCATTTCATCTTCACTTGACAAAATTTGGCATTCTCAAGCAGTATAGCTGTCTTTTACAAACAGTTGAAGGAAGTTAGATACTAAAATCCAATGCTAATTTTGATTAAAAATGGCAGTTTAAACTGTCAGATAGTAAGAAAGTAATGTTGCCCTTGTTACTCCTGTGTTTTTGGTTTTTTCCCTAGCTCAGAGGCTAAGCATTTCAGTGTGGACAGTCAAAGTTTGAGAAGTTAAAAGCAATCAAAAACAGAAGGACAGAAGGGGAATTTTAGGCAGTCCAATTAGTACAAATTTTTTTCAGCATCTTGTGTGGCATAAATTAAGTTTTTCCTTTGTTGGCACTTGTGAAAAAAATAACATCTATTGTTTAGGACTGTCAAGCCCTCCTGGCCTGACAAAATATTTTACTGTAGTGTTGTGGGCACAAGATAGAAATGATGCTGAGAGAGTGAGATCCTCTACAATCATCTCCTCTCATTGTTATTTTTAGTGGGCTTTTTTTTTAGATGTACTGTATACAGTAGAACCTTATTAAAGCCTCACTTTCGATCCTCAGATAATCACCCTCACCAGGCTGCTTCTGAGAAGTTTTCAGGAAACCATTTTTAAATGCAGCAATGTATTGATTTCTGAGGGGGAGCAGGTGGGAGGTTGCTAATCTGGGCACTTGGGTCAAAGCTAGTGTTCGTGTCCCCGATTCCTTATTTTAGTGGGAGTAGGCTGCAAGTGTAGGCGCATCTCTGTCACTGATTAGAACTTGGTTGTTAGGTTTTGGTGCTGGCAGCCTGAAAAACTGTGAATGTTGTCTCAAATGTAGAACAGATGTAGATTTTTACTCAGATGAAATGAAATGAGGGACCAACACTGACAGTGGTATGAAGAAGAATTTCAGAGGTGACAGTGAGAAGATACAGTGTTTTGTTTTCATTTTCAGATCTGAGCTGAGCAATAAATTCTGTAATGTTTGCAAAGAACCTCTATTTTGGGGCATCTTAAGGTGAGATGGGCAAGTCTAAAGACTTCGTATTGCCAGGTGAAACAGGTGAGAGAGACAAAGTTTTGAACAATTTGGTTTCCTGATTTTTTTTTGTCCCTTTTAGCTTAGTATCAAAATCCATAATGAGAGGAAACACTGTGGCTTTGCTTTTTGAATATCTTTTTACCAGCATAGTCCATGTTTAAATCTAGCAACAGCCTTTGATACTTGAACAGCAAACAGTGTTAAACCATCAGTAATCCCTATCCAGGGTGAATTGTATTGCTTTTGGGTGCTTCTCTATTTTTTTTTCTAGAAAATCCCAGGCAGTTGTGGTCATATGTTCATTTGGCAAGAGGTGTCTTGAATTTCCTTACTGTTATCTATTCAGAATTCCTATCAGAGAGAGTTTGAGTTCCAGTGCAAGGATGTCCAGCTCTGGCTGCCAGAACATCTTTGTCTGTGGTCAAGGAATGCAGGGAGTTAAGAATAACCCCCCAAAACCAGCTCTGATGAGGAAGTAGTAGAGGAAAGGATTTAGGTTTGGTGAATCTTAGAATCACAGAATGGTTTGGGTTGGAAGGGACCTTAAAGGTCATCTCATTCCAACCGCCCTGCCATGGATAGGGACACTTCCAGGGACTGGGCGTCCACAGCTTCTCTGGGCAACCTGTGCCAGTGCCTCACCACACTCATAGTGACCCTCACATTGCTCACTGAGGAGTGAAGGATGGTTCCCATCCCCCTTCTTCATTCGTGATGGTCTTTTCCTCTCCTTTGCCAAGAAGTTGAGATGTCTCTGGTCCATTGTCTCTCTGTGGAGTTTCAGGCAGCTTTAGATAAAAACTTCCTTTGCTTTTTTGGCTGAAAGATTGCAGCCTTGCCTTTTGTATTTGGAGCCCTACATCTGTAATCTTTGTCACTGTGATATGTGACTGAAATTATTGCAACAAAATGTGCAGAGGGATGAGATCTGCAAAGATAATCACTCATGAATGTGTTTCAGATTTCTTATGGATAGCATTGGCCACAGGGAGACACGCTGGACCTCCTTTGGACACCTCCTTTTGGTACCGTTGGCTTCTCCTTGCCCCTGCCATGTGGGGAGTGTATGGTGGCCTGTTTGGGCAGAGCTCTGTGGGCAGGCTCAGGGTATGTCATGACAGTCTGCAGCGATTTGCAGGGAAGGGCTTTGGGAAGCTGTGAAGAGGAGAGAGGCCTTGGGGAGAGCACCTGAAGCTGGGTCTGTCCTCACAAGGGCATCTGGGGACTGGAGGGATGTGTCCTGGGCTGCCCCTGTCCTAAAGCATCCAGGATTCTCCCTTTAGACTGCTGTTGCCACCTGCTTTCAGGAAGAATTTACTCACAGGCAGGATTGTTAAGCATTGGAGCAGGCTGCCCAGGGAGCTGGTGGAGTCACCTTCCCTGGGGAGATGTTCAGGAGATGACTGGACATGACACTGAGTGCTGTGGTGTAGTTGACACGGTGGTGGTTAGTCAGAGGTTGGACTTGATGATCCTGGAGTCTTTTCCAGGCTGAGCGACTCTGTGTGTGACCTTGCCTCTGCCACTGGGCCCTCTTGGGTGACTTTGAGGCAGGCATTTCTTTTTCTGCCTTATTTTTCCCACTTGGGAATATTGATGCCTTTTCAGCTAAAGCTGGAAAATTATACGACTGTTAAGATGTACAAAATCATCATGAGAATCAAAGGAATTGTCTTGGACCTGCCAGGAGAAAATTTTGTCATGTGCTGCTCTACAGCTCCAGCTTCCCTAAACTTGCTGGTTATCCAAGGTTCCTAATCCTTAAGTTTTCATAATCTGGAGAGTGCTTGGAGCGTATGAGTGCTTTATAGGTTTTGAGAGGTATAGTGAGATACTGAGCCAGAATCCTGGAAGTTATCTGGTCTAACAAATGTATTTATCACTAGCCCTCTTGGTTTCATTGCTATTGCTATTCCATATAACATTTGTATCCTTTCTGTCCTTACAACTACTTCCTTAAAATACTGTGCCCATAGCTCTACTGCTGATATTTTTGGTAGGGCTACTTTATTCCTCTCCCCTGTTGATTTTCAAACTCGAAGGACTAGATTTAAATAAAAGGGCATGTCTTTGACTTTAATAAGCTTTTAATAAAAATTTTTTAAAAATGCCACCAACACCCCTAGAAGAGCAGTTTTTATGAGGGTTTGCCTCCCTACTCTAACCCCTCAAGACCTCATGTTCTGTAAGAGCTGCTACCCTACACACCTGGCCATAATTAAGTGGTCTTTGTTTTTCTTTCAGTCGTACTCTTGTTTTATAAAACATGGTGTAATGTAGTATTGGGGAGAGCTTATAAAAGTATTAACTTAAAATAAAGGAAGGCCTGACTGCCTGGTAAATGTGCCACCCAGTAAGAGACTTAATTTTTCAAGGCTAGCTTTAAAATGTTGACTGTTTTGAAGCTTTGACTATTTCCCTTTACAGTACGATCATTCATTTTCTTTTCCTTTTTTTTTTTTCATTTTATTTTCTGTTATATTCCCCTTCCTGATTTTTTGTTAAATGGAAAGTTACAAGTAGATGAGATTTCTTGCATACTCCTAGAAACCTGGCCATTTCAGGTTGAACAGGAGATAAACTGGTTGATAAGAACAGATCCCCCAAATTAAAACACTTCAGTGCCATTGGATTGAAAAGAAAAATGTGAAAGAGGACAAGAAGGAAATGCAATATGGACATCACGCGTGATCTTGCCCTCCTTTCAGGTAGGAACAAGCACAGCAGTTTTTCACAATCATGATCTTGCCCTCCTTTCAGGTAGGAACAAGCACAGCAGTTTTTAACAATCAGCCCTTGTGTATTTGTGTGTTTTCCGTCCCTCCATGTTGTTTCACAGTTATCTGGTAGTAACAGCAGTATTATTACACACAGATTAAAAGACAGGCAGCTTTTAGGCTCCCTGACAGTTGGCCAGAGCAGAGATTAGAGATAAAAATTAATCCCGTGAGGTAATAGCAAAAAAAAAGAGTACAAAGACATGAGATGAGCCGATAATGGTTTGTTTAGGTAAGAAGGCTTCCCTTTCCTTGGTGATTGGCTCTTGCTCGGTGGTGCTTTGAGTGATAGCTTCCCAAATCCTTTCAAAGGTTTAGAACAGTTAGCAGTGGGCCAGGGAGAGAGTTAGAGGAAAAATATGGGAGCCAGCAGTGGTAAAACGTAATGAAATCATTCCAGCCATAAATGGAAGGTGCTGGACCATGGGGGAGATGAGAGATGGTTTCTTCCACAGCTGCAGAGCTATTAGTCAGTTAACACTTGGACAGAGGGAGGCTAAAACAGTCTCTAAGTCAAGGTTTAAAATATCAAAGGAACTTACGTTTATGTTTCCTGTAAAGTGGAAAATAATTTGAAAATGTAGTAACATGAATACGACTTCAGGGTGGTTAAAATGTTAATAGGCTGATATATTTTAAGTTACATTTCTCTATTGCATGCTCAGAGAGAAAAGTTTGCAAAGGTTTTTTGGACTTTATATATATTTAGGAATGCTCTTAAATCCACGTGAGATCACAAATGAAATTCAAATAAATCCGTTCCTTTCTAGTCAAGTTATGAAGGGGTATTCAGCAGAAGATTAGGAACATGAAACAAATGAATCGTTACTTTGCAGGGCCCTATCATTTTGCAGCTAACACAGATAAATATGTGTTTGAAATAGAAGCTATCTACCAACCACTGGCAATCCAGCACTTTGCTGCAGTCATAAAATTGAAGAGGTAGAAATTCATATCTTTGTTTTTTAAACAAAGATTGATGAAAACAACAGCATTCTGATTCTTGAGTACAGTAATAATATGATTCTGAAATAACCAATTAGCAAGCGACAATTACTGTACCTGCCCTAAAGCTGGCTATTGCTATCGCTAGGCTAAGAAGTGAACTGTAATAGAAATAAAAGCATGCCTTATTATGGCATCTAGCCACTAGAATTGATGGAAGAAAAAAAATCTGCCCTCACATTTCCTTCTTTGTCCTTCTCTTTTGATGAGGGCAGGGAAGTAGCGTGAATGCCAAAAGATACAATTATAAATAGGGATAATTCCAGAGTGACCATAAGAATGAGTTCCGTAAGATATAATTTGTTCTACTCTCTGAATGTCTTCAGTTCCCCTAAGAATCTATTTCAAGGAGTCAGTGAATCAAACTCTGCTTTATTCTTCTTTTCTGTCAAGGATTGAATAGCTAGGTATTAATTACTATTTCACTTAGAATATTAATGAAAATTATTTGTGTGCTCACAATAAGGAGGTCTTGGAAGGAAAAGAGATGAGAAGGTTGGAAACTAACCAGTCAGATTTTGTCCTTAAACTTAGCAGGAAGTAAAGCTATTGGTTTTATGATTTTTTTAATATCATAACAAAACAGTTTGATCACTCACTGGAGTGTTTGCCTATCTGTCAGACCCTATGAACTGTGGGACAGACAGGGCTTGTGACATTTGTGGATTAGTGTGTTCAAATTCATGAATTCTCAATTGTGCCTATTCATTGTTCAAGAGAGCTTGAGGTCTCAGACAGAAATATTAGTTAGCAATCAGTGCATATTGTACTGTGTTCTGTTTCTGGGTTATGCATAACGGAAGTGTTTGCAAAAAGCCACCAAAAAGTGGCATGAAAACACCACTCCACAAATCAGTAATATGATGTTTTTGCTTGAGAGGTGCAGCATCTTTCAGGGAATATCAGTTTCCTCCAAATGCACAGACTGTTTTAGGTGCATTACAGGGCTCTAGACTATCGTCTTCTGATGTATGAGATCCCAGTACTGCTGAAGTAACACTGAAATGTCACAGAGATAGGATATCCTCCTGCAGAACAGTGCATCTGGCTAGGAATGTCTTTTGTGGTGACCAGAGCTGCAGACACTTGCAAGGTACTAATTTGTGAATCAGAAGGGGTGATAGGAAACAATTTTCCCTTTCAGAATTTCCTCACAGAAAAAAAAAAAAAGAACACTTTTATAACTATATTTTCAAGTTAGGCCTTTCTTCGTTGTGTTTGTCTAAAATATGATGCAGTTTTGCATCCTTCTCTGGCTGAAAGCCTGTAAACTTGCCAAGGTAGTTCATGTCCTGGTTTTTTTTTTTTGTTGTTGTTGTTTTGGTTTTGGCCATAGAAATTCCAACCCCATTTTCTTCTTTTTGTCCTTGAATGAGCAAGAAAAAGAAGAAAAGAAGTCAAAGTTTGGAGAATGTCCTTTTCCAAAGGAGCTCAGATAAGTTGTTCTTCCATAAACAGTTTTGAAGCTCCTTGCTTCAGGCTTGGTTAGATTAGTATCAAGTCAGGTCATCAAAGTTTAAGAAGTTGTAAGAAACCGTGGTAACAAAATTAAGTGTTTGGTACAATTAGACTAGAGAAGGAAACAGAAGTCACTCCACTTGCCAGAAGAATTACCACATTTCTCTCTTCTGGTAATTCCCATTTTTGGACAACAACCTGCCATAGCATTCATAAACAGTGCTAATATAACTTGTTTCTAATAGAATTTCATGGCGCACAAAGCTTGCAAATAATTGGTTTAGGAAGAAATTGAGGGGAGGGTTTTTCTCCAGTCTTTTTATCACTTGCTGCTACCGTGTGTCATTAAGAGTCCAACTCAATCAAGAGTCTCTTACTAATAGCTGAACAATGTGGTGCCTACAGATCTTTTACGATGCGAAAGTGGGCAATTGCATTGTGAATCTTTCAAAAGGCATTGCATAAAAAAAAAGGCAAAAGAAAGGACTTTACATACAGGCCATTAGATAGGAAAGTGATTCGTTTGAAATAGATTTTTTGCTGTGATTTTGTTGTTTGGGATCCTAAATTGAGTAATGGCACTTCTTGAAGAATTTGATTGTTTTATTGAGTGTCAAAGAAATTATGTGAAGTTTGAGTGTCTCTCCATTTAGTATGCTAGGACTGCTGTGCTCCTCTAACACTACATCTCAGTGCTTCACATACCCCTTGCTTTTCCCAGGCTAAAGGGTGAGCAAATAAGATCCTTTAGGCTCCCTGCAGCACAGTTTGGTGCCATTACATGAAGTCATCTGTGGGAGTTTTCAAGGGTTGGTGAAAGAAGCCTGAGCGCTCCTCAGAAGGGAAATAGATATTATCCAAAACCTGTGTGAAGATTTACCTTTTTTTGAAAAAGTAAACCAAAATGTATTTTGAAGGTCTTACCCCAGTGAATGACTTTGTCTTGACTGAGTTGGACTAATGTACACTTCATACAAACAGTGTATTTCATGTTCCTTGGCAAGGGGGCATATTGGGAAAAAATGCTCTATTTTCCATTATTGCAGTCAAACTTCACGTACTGATGAGTTGATAAAGCCCTCAGCTTAGATGATTTTCAAATTTTTGTGCACTTTCTTGACTGATAATCAGTAAATAAACAATTTGGTTCTACAAAACTAGTCTTTTTAGAAACATTTTTTCTGTGTCCATGGTCTTCATGGTCAGATACCAAAAAGATGAAGTCTCAAGCCCCAGGAAATGGAGGGAGAATGAAAAATATCCTCAAGTTCTTTACTTGTCAGGATCAAATTCTTTTTTCTGAACTGCCTTACTCCTAACTGTAAAAAGCCAAAAAGTTGAATGAAAATCAGTTTTTATGATCAGGAATGAAACTGGGCTTTGTTAAATAAATGTAGCTTTGCTGTGTTACTACTGGAGGTCTCCTGCTGAACTGATTGGCTCAGAAGTTGTACCGTACTCAAAAGTTGTACCTTTCTGCCAGTGATACCATGTATGCAAACAGCAGTCGTTTGTATTGCATAAAATCAAAATGTAAAATTTTGTCTCTGATTTCTTGCCCTATTTTTTGTTAATAGGGCAGTAGAAAACAAAAATTTAAGAAGTGAGTGGCATGAATCCCTTTATCTCAAAAAATGAACCTGTAGAAGATTTTCAGTAATTTTCTTTTCTTACTGTTTTCAGAAACAAAATTCTATGCAGAGACTGATCCATTTGATCAGAAACAATAATCTTTTGTCTTTGCAAAAGACGAAAATAACAACTTCAAGCAAGATCTCTATCAGTAATTCACAGGAAGATGTAGAGAATTTTGGCTCTATTTTTTTCCAGTCTTTTCCAGCCTTCTACGCATCTGGGTTGTAGGTGGGGTCAAGTTGAGAAGTGTTAAAAATCAGAGAAGAACAGTTAGTGGTATGTTTCAAGTTTATCTAAAAGTAAGAAAAGCCACTTAAAAGAGTTTTTTGCAAGTGAACTTTTGTGATAATTTAAGAGACCCAGGTGATTCAGGGAGTCTCAACAATGTCTACAAATTTAAGTGATTCTCTGAACTTTTGGAGATTTAAAGGTTATTCTCATCACTGGTGGTACAGAGCGCTCACCATGACTGGCAACTGTAGGGAGCATGCAGTTTTTACTCGACTGACTCTTGGCTACTGTTTTGTTCATGCTCTGCTCTGTATTCTTGACAGCAAATTGATTTAACTTGCAGCAGGAAAGAGTGTGCGAGTGTGAGTGAGCAAAGCCCGCAGGAGAGGGGGAGAGAAAGAAATGTGTGAATGTGAGATGTAGCAGGGAGCAAGGCGAGGATACTGAATGGCAACATTTAGGCATTGACTGTGACATTGTATTAACCTTTTTAATGGATGTATGTAATAAAGTGACATGTAAATGGAGCACAAGGGGAGATATGACACTATATCTGGAAAAGGATAAAACAGTCCGTGAATACTGGGCTATTATAGCAGTTTGCAAACCTTGGATAAACTCAGTCAGCGGTTGTATAATTGGTTATTCAATCCCAACCCTTGTTCACAGCTCAAAGCCAGGAACACTGAGACCTGTTGCCAATTTGAGTGAATGCAGTGACTGTACTCGGCCGGAGCCTAACACTGGAGCCAGGCCTTTTCCTGTGGGCTGGTTTCCACCATGTCTGGGACTGGCGCAGCGACAGTAGCCCTTTTGTTGTGAGAGGCTGGCTGGTACTCCCCTCCTTTGCGAAATGTCTAACAGCTACACAAATATAAGAAAATAGGAAAAGGGACTTACTGTAGCTTTTCTCTCACCAAGTTAAATGTAGGGGCTTTGAAAAGGAGGCAAAGTCTGAGCAATAAGGAAAACTGAAGCACATTATGGCCAGTTGAGGAAAATGCCGTCTTCTTCCAGGGTATGATAGGAATCGTGGGCGAGTTTGTTCCTCCTAAATCGTGCTTCCAGCCCCTGCCCAGCAGCCAGAGAAATGCTCTTTGGAGAAGGGATCCCTGCCTGCCTGCTGCAGTGGCTGCTTGCACAAACATGGGAGCTCCTGCATGGACCCACTCCGTAGAAGTTCCAAAACGTCAATGTTGTTGTCATGGGTTTGTTTGGGAACCACTGGTATGGAGGTTGTCTCTCTCCAAATATGGAGGTAGCATTGTATCAGCCAGCTGGAGGTGAACAGAGAGAGTGTTATAAGTACCCTGGTTCCCTCCCACCCTCATACCTACACACACAGCTTTCCAGTAAAAGCAAGGAGATATTTATGGAATGTGCTGACTCAGAGGCCAGCTGTTTCTCTTCTAGTAAAATGGTAGTTAGAAATAAATCAGAGGAAGGTTTGATTTTGGTTGATGAAATAATGAATATTCAGTAATATGTGTAGAAGATGAGCCTAGATGAGGTAATGGTCCCTTCTGGTTTGCAGCTTTTTGTGAATGAATTGGCAGTGCTATGAATCTACAGTTTCCTCTTCTCCCTCCTTTTTTCTCCCACTTTTCTCTAGCTTCCAGTAGTGTGATCTTGCTCCTTTACAAGCCTTATAGTTTCTGAATGTACCTGGGTTACACAGTAGTATTTTTGTAATCTTGTCATTCCCTATACAGGGAAGGGAATTACTGACACAGTAGATTATGCACAAGCTTTTTAAGTTACAAAATTGAGGTAATGGTTAAAAATTATATGCCTCTATATCACAAAGAGATGGGCTTGGGGGCTAGTCTCTTTGCCGTCCTGATTTACTCTAGTTCAGAGAAAATAATACAGAGTGCCCGATTTAATGAAAGGCTGCAATTCAATCAAGAGGTTCTGCTGAGGTCATATAATTTAAATAGTTACAGCACCTCTTGACTGAGTTACAGCCTTGATAATTCAGTACTTTGTTGTTATTTATGAGGGTAACTTTTCAAAGCAATCTGCATATCTCCTGCTAAAACCTGCTTTGAAAATTTTATACCATGATGTCATTGAAAAAGAATTTTTTTCTCTTGGTAAGAAAAGGAAAAAAAAAAAAAACACCAAAACTCCACACCAGCAAAATGAGAGGGGAAAGGAATGCATTGTTTTAGAATAGAAAATTAATCACTTGGAAATGGACTGATTATTGTGAAGCAAATGCAGAACGAGTATTGAACTTGCGATACATGGGAAAAACTACAGAAACTCTTGCCAAGGCTTTTAATGGAAAATACACCACACGTTTCATTATAAACACAGCTTTGGGAGTGAAGAGTTATAACAGTGGACAAAAAAGTATTGTGGAAATGTGGAATTCCACATTGTGGAAATACTTTTTTTTTTTTATAATCATAGTTAATGTAGCTCAGCCTTAATTGAAGTATTGTGTAGAGTAGGAGGAACACATTGTAGTAGGGACTGCTGGAACAATTTGGATGTTTGGGGTGTTCAAATTAAGAAGGATGTAGTACTATATGCTAGAATGGTTTAGTCGTCAGGAGAACTGCACTGAAGTGATTCGAAGCCTCTCCCTACTGACATTGAAAAATCCACTCAACATACACCTCATCTTCTTAACTCCTCCAAATATTATCTGTGTTTTGCATTACAGTGTAATATTGTCTGCAAGGATAACGCACTGATGTCTCCCTTAGGTCAATGTTTCCAATTTAGTGAATTGTAAGTGTCTCACTGGAGATCCCACACTCTCCTGCAGAAGAGTGAGTTCTGGAGATGCATCATTAATTTAATGTAGCTAAGAGACTGGTGGGGTTAAAGGAATTTGTAGTAGCCCCACAGAAAGCTACCCAAATGTAATTTAAATAAGATGGAGAAAGCTTTTCATGCCTTGATTTTTTTTTCTGAGTTAGAAATGTTCAAAGTAGTAATAGCTACTTTTATGTGTTTTAAACTCTTACCAAAAAAAATATCTGTAATATATATGGAAACAAGTGTTTAAATTAAAGTCAGATCAGGGCTTTGCAGAAGCCTGTCTTTTGTGCCGAGCTCTCAAGAAATGTGTACCTATGATGATCTTTTTTTTTTTCCTCTGGCAAAAAGAGAGGGAAGAAGAATAAAAAGTACAACACACTGCCTACCAACTAAACCACGAGTCACAGCTGAGCTACACATCTCCAACCCTGAATTCTTGGAAGGAAAATTAATTTTTCTCTATTAATTGTTTTAGAATGGAATTTCATTCAAAGTACTCAAAGAGAATTGTAGAATTTCTGTAGCCAAATCTAGAACCAACTAATAGCTTCCATCTAGGTGTAGTAGGAATTTGAAGATTAGAGGCTGAGTTTCATAAAGATCTGGAAAAAGTTTGGTTTGGAGATTGCTGCATTACATTTCTACATTTCACTTTTCTGCCTGAGTTAGAATGAGCTTGAGATTTTTTTTTCTTAATTAAGAATCTGTTACTTGCATTAAGAAATTATGGATAACTGAGAAATGTATATTTCTACCTTTTTTGCTATTAAAAAAACCCCAGTTGTTTTATGTTCTCCTTAATCCTTGAACCATACAATGCATAATATCCTGGCTCTCCTGTTATTTATAAAGCCAAAGCTGATGGTGTCACTTTTAACACTGCCTACTCTGCCATCCTTGCAGGGAAAGGTACAACATATTCTGGAAAGGTATAATATATTCTATATTACACTCTAGAGTGTGACCTTTACTTTTTTAATTAGGCTGTCCTTTCTGTATTCTTGATTCAACTTGTGTTAAAGTAATGGGGAAAATGCTGTCTTTGATGTCCCAGCACCCTCCAACTCCATCATCTGCTTTAGCAGGGTGTAAGAAATGGTAAAGTTCCCCAGAGGCACTTGATGCTCAGGGAGATATTTGGAGGGTTAGCCAACATTTTGCACCGAGTGTCCCTTACAGCACTTCCATTCCTTTAGCAAGGAAGCAGGAAGCTGTGTAAATGGGTGGTGTAGTGCTTAGGGACTGTGTTTGTAGAACCAAGAAGCTCCAAGATTAGCTCAGTGGTTAGAACATGGGGGAGAAGGTAAGCCAGCCCTGGAGAATTCTTTCCTTCTGCTCTACCCTGCAACCATCATGTTTTACATGGCATCTGACCACGTCTGTTTGTTGTTCGTGTGACTTATTCCCCTGTCTGCCCACAAAGTACATTGAAAAATGCTGCTGGAGAGAGAAGAGGGGACATGATTGTGAGGGTTTTGCCAATTGCAAAGTCTCAAGACTTTGCTGAAAGCTGCAGTCGTCAGTGTGGTTATGTGATACAGAAATTTATTCCGTTGGCTTTCAAGGTATAGACTACTTTCATTTATGCCATAGCATCCCCCCAGGATTAAGTCATTTGTTTCTCTGGCATTCTCTAAAGCCTGGTCACAAAAGAGAACTTTCTGAACAATGGGCCTGTTACCCTATTCAGCCTTTTCTGATCTCTTAAATTCCCTATTACACCATTCTGCAATTACTCCACACCCCACCTTCCCAGACACCCTGTTCTCAAGCAGTCTGGGAATTCACTCTTGTCATTTGCCTCACAACACAGGAGTCCCACATCCCTCTGTTTCACTTCACCACTTTTGATACTGACTCTGGGTCCTTTCCTGGCATACTGACATGTGTCTGGTATGACTCTCCTTCATATCTGCATACCAGAGGTTCATTTATGTACATTTATTCAAAGACTTCTCTATCTTACTCAGAGAGAGGTGGGTTTAAGAGAAAATATTTCAGTCTCAGCCCTGGTTTTATCTCAGCATTGTAAAAAAAAAGCTGAATTGCATGTAGTTCTTTTTCCAAACATCTCTTGCTAGATGTGAAATAAATATGTGTAAACTGCATGTTGTTGAGCATAGTGTCTGAAAAAAAAAGGTAGGTACCATACTAAGACATCAGTATTAGTCACAAAATTAAATCACAAAATATATGATTCCTTATAACAGTTTGATAATGGTATTATTATTCAGTGTTCATCAGCATTAGTTGTTTCAATGTTAAAATTGAGGTGCAGTTGATTCTGGACTTGGGTTGATCTTTTTCACAGCTGCACCAACAGTTACCTGACTGAAGTGATTTCCATGCAAACATTAAAATTTAGCTGAGTTTCTTAGGGACTTTGAATCAATGGGGTTTGAATCAATGTTCAGAGTTACCTGACAAAGACACAAAGAGTTAGAGCCAGAAATCCCAGCAGCAGAGCTGCACAGATCCCTGCACAGATCTGCTCTTCGGGTTCTTTCATGGATTTTTTTTTTTTTTTGTGCAATATGCTCTTCATTTACTGATTTGATCTTTATTTGCAGGAGTTGCCACTCCCAAAAAGCACCCACTTTTACTGTCAGGTCTTGCAACATTACATTCCTGAGTATGGTTCCAGCTGCTGGTAAAGGTTTGTCCAGCCAGCTCTCAGGTCATGCATTTATCCCATGTGTCCCAGTCCTTCAGTCAGTTGTAGCCCTGTCAATGCTTGAGATCACAATCACACACGGAAGTTTGGGTTTGGCTGTTCTGTCAGTAGGTAGATATCCCACTGAGCATTTTGAATATAGGGCCAGATTATTAGGAGAAACACCTTGTTAGAACAGTCAGAGCTGTTTCAGAAGATGCCTTTTTCCTTTTGTGACATGAAAGGTAGAAATAATCAAGATGAGAACACAAATATGAATATCACTGGTACCAGATTTCTGTCTGATAGAGCAAAGTGCAGCTTCTGCCCATACACAGCAGAACCCAGATATCTCTTACCACCACACCTAAGTGAAGAATGAGTAGGATTTTGAACTACAGATGTTGCAGAGAAGGTGATCTCTTCTAAGTGGTTCTTTCTTCATCTAAACTTGTTCATCCTACTTCGGTTTGGTTTAAGCTTCTCCTTCACTTATGTTATTAGAGCTACACGGGTGAATGCTTTGGAATTGCAGAAAGGAGTTGATTCCTAATTTAAGTTCTAGGGACCAGGCACTAGGGCAGGCCTCCTCAAATGGGTAGATGAGAAATCTATGAGGATGAGTACACCTAGTCCTGTATTGTTTTTAGTGAAGCACATCAGGTCCCAGAGTGATATGGACAAGTTTGTTGGGTGAAGAGGGAGGAGGCTAATTCTAGGTAGCCATTGATGAGATTGGTGGTGCAGGAGTGAGAGAATTGTTTCTTGTTTCAAACTTCATCAGAGGAAATGGTGACATTTTCTGTATGTCTGGGGTCTGTGTTCTTTTTATCGGGGGAATGCAGTGCCTCTTGGTTGTCATCACTGTGTAAAGAGCTGCCCAGTGAACGACCTTAGTTCTTGGGAAGGTATTCTGTTCCTGCCCTGCATGCACCTTACTGGTCCTTGGTGATTCATGAAGCCATCCTAAATGCAGATGAGCCTTCTTGTGGATATGGACAACTGTTTGCAGAGCAAGTTCTATCATCCTAAGGTGGATGAAGGAAGTTTTCTAAAGTGCTCTGAAAACGTTCTGCTGCAGGGTATGAGTGACATTCCTCTGTGATAAAAAAGATGTTTTCTCTTTGTCATGCTGGCAGTAATGTGAAGGCATGGTTTATGGTTCAATCTAAATCCTGTTGTCTTTTCTGGTAAGTTACTGTTAGAGCTGTTTCAGGTTTGCCCAGGCTGCTGCAGCTATCTATTTGCTGTCTGGGGAATGGCTCCATGTTGGTGACAATTTTCAATAGCAAGGGAGTGGCTGCAGAGCAGCCCTAACTCTCCTGCTCCTTCAGTGCACCCTGTAATATAAGTACATTTTGGATTTGACAAATGAAGCCCCTTTCTTAGTCTTGCTCCTTGTTTCCTTTTTCTCAGCATTGTTTCCTTCGTCTCTTTTCTCTTTTTCCCTCTTTGACTTTTCTGCATTTGCTTTCTGACTTTCCTTTCCCCTTGTCTAGAACTATTATGTTAAAGAGCTGTGCGTAATAGACTTTCTCTGATTTCTCTTCCGGTATTTGGGGATTACCTGTCACAGCTGTTACATGGCTGAACCACCCGTGTATCTTGAAGTTATTCCCTAACTCAGAAAGAAAAATGCTTGATCAAAAGGAAACCCAATGTATTTCCTCACCCTATTTGTGCTGAAAACAACAGAGTCCAAAAAATCCATGAATGGAGACAAGTGAGAACAAACAGAACAAGTTGTCAAGGCAGATGGAATGCTGTACTGCAGTGAAGAAACCTCTGTGCAAGTCTTGGAAGGTTATTTTAGGCAAGTCCAAGGATGACATTAGCCTTAATAATTTCTACTTAATTTGACATAATGATTTCATGCAAATATCATTTACATCACAACTGATTTACTCTGAAACTACCTGAACTTCAGAAGCTTTGATTTATAGTGTACCTTTTTTTATGTTATTATTAATAATATTATTGTTCCTGTCTTTCTGGTGTCTGGCAATGGATGGTTGAGATTTTGTGTTCACATATGTTGTGCAAGAGGAATTTAGGATGTGTAGTTGTTTAGCATCAGGCATATGTGCTTTAATTCTCACTTCCAGTGGTAAAACAATCTGTCATATTTTGAAAAAGAATAGAAATCTGGGCCTAATGTGTGGGGTTTTTGTTGTTTCAGGGGGATATCCTTTTCAGTTTTCTGTTTTCAATTTCTAAAATTCCTTCAGTGGTTTTATTAACATCCTAAATGAGTGTTTTCTGGTTCTTTCAATGTTATCATTAGCTTTAAATTATAATAGTACACATTTTCTCTAGGAAGTACATCCACAATCTGATGTCTGCAGCCCTTTCACAACACAGTGGTGTCAACTTATAATTTAAATAAGTAGGTCCTGATGATCAAAAGATGTACATACTACTACCTCAATTTGATTAATAACGCATGACTCTAAACCAACCAGTTCCACAATATGTCAATGTTTTGATGGGTTTTAGCCTTACATTTTCAACTTCCAAGTGCATTTGTGCTTCCAGGTTACTTGCTGGTTTACTGATTTCATTTGGACATGGAATTGCCTGATTTCCCTCCATATTTACCTGGTTTGCCAGGCGAGTGACAGCACAGGGCTTGCATTTGGTAGGGTTTATCTGTTGCATATCATTTATTAATTGAGTAACCTCATCTAGTAAATATATGTGGACCAGAAATATATTAGGATCAGAAAACATTTTGGCACAGTTTTTTCTCCTGGCAGTAACACTTCTGAGTGCATTGTTTTAATGGGTGCAGTCATTTTCATTTAAGGAAAAATTAACTTTTCTTCCACCTGCCATTGTTCTCTGAAGAGGATTATGGTGCAGTCAGCAAAACACTAAGGAGGGAAAAGGAAAATTACATCAACCTCAGAAAAGGGAATGTCATATTTATCTGCTAATCTTGTAATTATCCTGAAAAAAAGCCCCAAATACAGGGTGAGAGACCCTCTTTGTTGTGTCAGACTTCCAGCTCCCCATGCTCTCGTTGTCACTCTTGGCAGAGTAAGTAATGGCCATATCTGGATCCAGCCCTCCCCACCTCCGCTGCACTGACATCATAAATTATCCAGATATAAATGGACAACATTCATTAGCTGTGCACTTTGCAGAAAGAGCCAGCTCAGGAGCTAAGCATTCGCCCATTTTTATTAAAAGTTAAAAAGCTCCTTGCTGTCACGGAAAGGGGAGGTTGGAGGAGGTACAATGGAGGACAGTGCCACAGAGCTAATAAATAAAAATAATAACTATTACCACTGGTTGAATGACCCTGGGAGAAGAGCACTACTGAGCCATTTGTTGTTCCCTTTCACTTGTCAACAGCAGTGGCTTAAAAGCCTTTGCCATTGTTCAGGGCCTAATAGCACCTGTTGGGAAGATAGGAAGACAGCTGTCAAAAAAAAAAAAAACAACCAGAAAAAAAAGGAAAAACAGAGTGGGGGAGGAGGGTGGAAGCTGATGATTATGCCAGTAACAAGCACAGCTGCAGCAGGATATTTCCATTTGGAAGCAGGGCTCTGCCCCTGCCAGCTCCCCACCCTGGTGCTCTCCAGGATGGGCACAGGGGGAGCCAGGGATGCCCAGGAGCTATGTAGGTCTGTCTCCCAAGGCAGTGATAGTTAACCCAGAATAACCCCAAGCAGGCCTCAACAGTGGAAGTTGCAAAGTTGCAACTTCGTGACAAGAGTGCTTGTTTTGCTTACTTTTTTCCTTTTATTTCCTTTTATTTCTGTTGCACTGCCGAATTAGACTCTTTGTCAAGATGTGTAAGGAAGGCCGAGAGGTGAGGAGCCCCAGGGACCAGCAGCTCCCTTGGCAGCCCATCCTCTCGAGGCCAGAGCTGCCTGAGTTTTGGTGGTGGGAAGTGATGGCAGTGGCCAGGGCTGAAAGATGGGCTTTTTAGAAAATTGTCTCCTCACCTTCACCACACATAATCCTCGTGTTTTTCATTTTGAGGAAAATTACCAGCACTTCAGGACTCAGGGTTTTTTCCATTTTTAAGTAAGTTGCTCTGATATTTTCAGCTAAGGATGTTGTGGTAACTGTATATGAAGGGTTACATTGCTGCTGTTGAATTTAGGATTTCAGAAGTGGAGTGGTTGAGCATTGCAAGGATTTCCCTGAAGTTCTAGCCAAACACTGTAGCTCTCAATTTATGTTTTATGGTTATTTAGATTACATACTTTTGGGGGCTCTTGGGTCTTTCTTTTAGGGTTTATTCAGGAAGACATTGAATTAGTTTAAAAGTGACAGATCAGCACAAAGATCTTTTTGGTCAAAGGATAAACCATGGAATCTCCCTAGAACATCCTTAATGATGTGTCAATACCTATAAAAAGTTCATGTATAGTCATCTATCTCATTGAATGCCTTTTTTAAATCCCTCTTGCTTATCAAGGATGTGCTGAAGATGTAAAAAATTAGCAGACTGAAAACATGGCCCTCTGTTAATATTAACGAGATATTATGGCCCTTTAATTAGAAACTGGCTCTGTTGGTAGCACTAATACAAAAATGTATTCCAGGGGAATGTGTATTCTGGTGGAGTATCTCTGTCCAACTGAAACAGAAAAACAAAACTGAAGTGAAATTCAATGATATTTAATTCTAGATGCCTTTGTTTTTATGCTGTTACTCTTTAAATAGTCTCTGGAAATATTAAAATATCTTTGTGGTTTCAGAATTTCAGTGAAGCTCAGAATACTACCTCCTTCTGTCATCTGACACCCTTTTATTGCTGGGTGGACCACTCCGGAGAAAATCAATTCCTTCTTTTATTTAGAGATGCCAGGGATTAAAGGGGCATTACAAAGCTGAAGAACACAGAATAAGACAGAATTCTTCCTTTTTCATGTGTAGTAGAGGGTTTTTTTATTTCGCTGTTGCCCTTTTTTCATAAGGATTCCTTCTGGTGGAACTTCAATTAAAAAGGAAGGGGTTGCTGTTCAGGTGTTTGAAAGTGAGTTACTCTGTTTCATGTATTTATATTTTGTACATCTGGAAAGAACTGGGCACATTTAAAAATTTAACTTTTGTTTTATTTAAAGTTTGGTAAGGTTCAAAAACTTACTTCATTCTTACATGTTAATTTAATTAGCGGTAAAGAGGATAGTGCTAGCAGGGAGCTGGAATCATCCTAAATATTGTGTGTGCAGAAAAAGATGCTCCAGCAACACTTGTGTCAGTGAAACACCTCATTTGGAAGAATGTATTCTTTGAGCCAACTCCCTGGCCTGGATCTCCAAAGGCAGCCAGACCCTAATTCCTTTCCAGAATGGGATTTATGCTCCTGAATGCCTTTAGGGATCCAGAGTGACAGAAGATGCATTGTCCTTTTCATGACGTCCTGTGCCATTCCCAGAGGCCTTCTCTGGAGGACACCATTGCTTCGCTGATGCCTTGAGAAGGCTGGCCTAGAACAGAGGCTAGACAGAGTTAAAGAATAAAGTAGGGATCTATTAAAAGGCCTCAATGGATACACCTTGGGCAGTACAAGAACCCAGCCAGGGCTACACTCAAGATGAACCAAAATGGTCACAAAATGCACAACCAGTCACAGAGTCTCTCACTTTTGTAAGTTCTGGTCCATTTGCATCTTGGGGTTAATTGTCCAATTATAGCTTCAGGTTATGAAGTCCCATCCTTCTTGTTTTTCTCTCCTCAGTTCACGTTGTTTGTGCTCTTGGGCCTGAGATTTGGATCAGTTGTCTTTGGTCCCCAGCTAGAGAAGGAATTGATTTGTCTCCCTACTCTGTGAAGAGGACTTACTATCTCATAATATGAAGCTTAGAACTACACACTAAAGCAATACAGAATCCGAAAATATAAAAGCTAAAACCTGAGGCATCACCACAGCGGAAATGGGAAGGGTAGATTGCATCTGAACCAGCCACATCCTGCTGTGTATTTTAAGGGCAGATATTTAAATGGAGGGTCACTGAGCAGTGACTACAAACTGCACTGTTCTGGTTGTTTTTTCAGAATAATTTGGGGTTGTCCTGTGAGTAAAACAACCCCACCTCCATATAAATCTGAGGCAACCAGCAGTGGCTTCAGGCTTGATGTGGAAGGCCAGATTAATGGAGGTGTGAGTCGAGCGCACACCAGCTGCCCTGGCACAAAAATCTGATTTCTGCACCCTCAGCAGTGGAACGGTTGGCAGTTATCATACAGCAGCTTACAACCTTGTTCTTTGGAGAGTTATTAGCATACACTTTGTAGCCTTGATGGGGTCTGTTGTCACTAAGGTAGGTAAGGCAATGGAGTATATACTCTACAAGTTAGCATGTTAGAGGTGGAGCTGAAATTCCCTGTTCTGAGGTGAGAGCAGGAATGCAGGCTTGCTCCCTGGCTCAGGAATGTGCTCCTGAAAGAGGTGGTTTTCTCAGGTATTTCAGCCTCAGATGTGCTTCTTGGACATCTCATTGTCAGTCCAGAAGAGACAGAGAGACCTTGAGAAATGCCTGAATTTTTCACACTCTGGAATCAGACCCTGTCCTGAGGCTGTATACCAGTAGAGGATGGAAGCTGAGAAAATCTTGGCTGTGTCCTGTGTAACCCCCAAATGAGCATGGAGTCTTCTGCTGAGAGGTTGAAGGACTGGTGTGATGTCTTGGCATTGCATGTCTCCTGTGTGGAGTGTGACACTGCTCCTGCAGTGGGTGACTGTTCAGTGAAACAAGACAGCCTGAAAAGCACACAGGTAATGGAGCAACTGCCCGTGCATTCAGGTGATGGTAATAAAAATTTCAGACAACAGCCTGGCTATTCCTGAGGGTGGCATTGATTGAGATGCTGGTTTTGGTCTCAAATATAGCTTAAGTCCCTCTGCTCTTTCCCGTGCTGCCTAGCCATGTGTTCCTGCCTTGTGCTGTGGTTTGCAGACTCCTTGCTTACATCAAAAGAGATAATTAGTTCACCAGCTGGTAGTTTAGTGTATCTGAAGGCTGTTCTAACTAACCTTTTCTTCCCAATAAACATCCCCGTGTTTTTTGGTAACTTTCTTGTGAGACTGGCGGTAGTCATTGGTGAGCAGTTGTGCAAATAATTGCTTTGTGTGTTTGTGAGTAGAGTAGGATCATGTTTCTGGTGGCATTCATAGATTATTGATTTGGATATTAAAGTATTAAATAATTTATTTATGGTGCTATGGAACCTTTTCTGGCTATGTGAATTATTTTTTAAACACAAAAAGCAGTGCTCTTTTACTAGAAAATGTCTTATTCATACAGCGTATACTTCATCAAAGCAGCATGATGGGCATTGCAAAAGAGAGCAAACAACTTGAATACAAGTGTTGTATTTTTGAGCATACACAAAATTAGGCACTGTGTGCAACAAGAATGCAATGGTAACCTGATGTCATTGTGCACCACGGGTGACTACAGTCACCTGTGGATACAGAAGTTGATTTTGTCCTCTGAAATGAAAAGCTATGTGAGCTAACATGTGGCCAAGATGGGACTAGAGATTCCACGAGCAGGAGGGCTGGTTATCTCTGCCAGAGAAGGGAGCTTTTTAGTAGGCTTGGAAGCTGCCCATGGACATATGCAGCCCAGCTGTTTTCTGCTCAGTGATTGTGATGGAGTGGTGCAGTAAGAGTCATACTGTGATGTGCTGGCCAGAGCACCACAGCTTCCTAATATTGTGACTTGAATGTTTGGTTCAGCTCTGTGGGTTTGGTGCCCAAAGACTAAAAAACATTTTGTGTATTAAAAAAATACCCCAAACCGACAGAACCCAGCAGCACACCACTTTCTGTCCAGTCAGAGAAGTCCCAGGTAGTATTGTGCTCAGCACCACATTTTTGCTTATCACGCCTGAGCAACCATGTCCTACATTTGAACAATATTTACATTTATAGAGGTGTTTCCTAGTGTCTGCTCCAAAAGTTTAAACTGCTTTTAGACTGGTGAAAAATTGCAGTACTTCCTGGAAGGCAAGAGAAAAATGTATGTTTTGTGGTCTTTGATTTCCAAATTTAAATACATTCTGTGTTGTGCCTGCTCATGATTCATAGTGTCTTGCCTAGCTGCAAGTAGTTCCCTAAAAGCATGATTCTGTTGATGGAGAACCATATGTGTATGCAGATGCTGCATGTCTATGTAACCTGCTGATACCAACTATTTCTTCATAATATTTGTTTTATTTTCCTTGCTATGAAAATTGTTTCTGATTTTGTATAGGTAAAAGCTTCTTAATAAAAATGGGAGCATAAAAAGAGAAATTTCTTCTGTCTACGTGTTTCTCTGCTCTTTCAAAAGAAGAGTGGAAATCCGCCCTTAATATTTTTTCCTGATTTAGGCCAGAGAGGGTTTGTTGTGGTACATGAACAGAGAACAGAATGCCAGTGTGATGGAATGTTGATAGGTGAGGGTTGCAGGAATGCTGAGTGGAACTGTGACTGACAGGTGGAACGTATTTATGACCATAGCAGAAGAAAAAGGTGAATAATGGGTGTCAGCTCAGTATTTGCCAGTGCTTTCTTAATACAAAGGAAGGTGCTTGCCAGAAGTGGAAGGTGTATCAGGCAATGTTGAAGTTCATTCATGATAATTTGTGCTGACCAAATACTCCTTCCTCTAGGAATAACACGTGTTGGCAGGAAATGTTAGGTGGTCTGGCTGGGCACTGAGCAGCTCTTGGCTTCTCTCTGTTCTTGCTACACTTCATGTCATCATCCTTGCCAAGGCCAAACATCTTCATTTTACTTTTTTCTAAGAAGTACCTCTCTTTCAGCCCAGGGCAAGATCTGTTCACTATAGTTACAGAGGAGGGAACCCTTTGGGCATCTCCTTGGGAGGGCACCCATCCTTGGACATCCAGACATCATGCAAGTGAGAGGCTCCAGGACTCACACTTCTCCTCTTGAACATCCAGACATCATGCAAGTGAGAGGCTCCAGGACTCACACTTCTCCTCTTGACTTGTGGTTAACTTACATCAGCTTCCTACTCCTCAGTCGTAGGTGTCTCTTTGTAACATCAGAGCTTTCTCCCATTTCTTCTTCAAATATGGCTCTTTTGGATGTGCCTCATGTGGAGAGCTGCCGTTCCTCACCTTGTTACAGCACGTTGGAATTGCGTGCCTTTCTCTGGAAGCAGGCAGCTGCATGAGACCGAAGTTTGCTTTCAGTAAATAATCAGCAGAAGCAGAGAGAGGTAATAGAGATCTGGCACCGAATACCATTCTAAGCTTTTATAAGTGGATTTCTAAGACTGTGATCGTGGAGCATGGATTGGAAAAAGCTGCTGGAGAGGTTAGGCTTGAAGGGAATGCTGTGCTGTTGGGACTATGTTTTTGGAAGGCTGCCGAGGCAGGTCTAGGTACATGTGCATCTGTGCTGCCACTGAATTGAGAGTAGGGTTAGGTCCACTCCCAAAGGGGAGTTACAATGCTCGAAAAAAAATGAACTTCAGAAAGTAGACTAAATTCAACAGAAGTCTAGGACACAGTCATAAAAATTCTCTTACCTTGCCTTTCTGTGCCTTTCTCTTACTATGGCTTTGTAGCCTCATCCATTTCCTGGAAACACACTGCTCCTTTCCCAGTGTGAAAACTTTAGGGCTATTAAGCAAATAAGTCAATGAAGGTATATTTAAATATCAAATGCAGGACTAGAGGGACAGTGACATGCTTGTTAGCACACCAAAAATTAGATTAAAAGCCATTTAATGTTAATTTTCTGGGATGATTTGCTTTCCAGTAGTGTAAGAGCAATTCTGTGGATGTACAGATAGGTCAGAGCAGTGAATGTGAGACTCTCACAGCTCCAAGGAAAAGTGATTTCATTCCATGTGCTGAAGGCCTGTGTGAGAATTACCGTCTGCTGGCATCAGGCTCCAAGACTCGTTGTGAATGAAGGAGTCAGTCTGGATGGTGCTTGGAGCAGAGGGAGAGTGGCGGGACCGGGGGGCACCGAGGAGCTGGGGAGCTGCTGGCAAAGGCACTGGAGGCGTTCACCAGTGGCACCGCTGTACGCAGTGGTGCCCAGAAGCAGATGCAAGCAGCTGAGGCAGGGGGGTAAGAAGAAAAACAAAATGTGCCATAAATATCTCCAGAAAGAGCTAATGACTGATGAGTGTGTTGACTGGAGACAACAGAAATCATTTTTGTGGATTAATTTGTATCTCTATTGATTCAGTCAGGCGCCTTTTGGCCAGTGTTTAGTTAATGATTCCTGTTCTTTCCATCTCAGTCCTTCTTCTTTGGTGCCCTATCCATAATCCTCTTCAGAACAACATGTAACACTACTCAAAGTGTGTCTGAAACAAAAATGGCAAACATTGATGAATTACTGTTCACGAACAAACCTGTAAACAAGTCTTGCAGATGTATTCATACTGTGCTGTGACTTGGGATTGGTTTACTGTGTGCCATAGGACCTACGCTACAAATAGGTAACAGGAAGGATTCTTAGCTCAGGTGGAGCTTGGAAGAAGGAAAGGGGGTAATTCTGGATTCTTCTCAAAGGTTGAATTAGGAGGCATGATGAACACTCAGAACACCACGTGTAGCTTTATGGAAATACAGATCATTGCAATACATAGCTGTCCTGATGCACATCCAAAATCTGTCACAATATAGCTCAGATTTTGCGTATAGAAAACATGGTTCGGTGGAATCTAAGAGGAGAGGGATGATTGGAGTAGGGATCAGGAGTAGCAGTTCCTGTGTTCAGGCCACCTTTCCCAGTTTCAAGCTGCAATATGTGCAATTACTAAAAGTTTTACTGACTTTCCAATGAATCCAGAGAATGCCTGCCTTGCAAACAAGAGATAGCATTTATTTTTTTCCTCTTCATTTGAGAGCGTCATCTTCCCAATGAAGTCTAAAAAAAGCTGAACAAAGGATGACTTTGTTTCATGGATAATTCATGGAACCTTACTGTCGTAACCCTTTAAACAGTTATTTTTATTTAAGATGTGTAAATTTCAAATCTTTTTTTAATGGGGTACATAAATGACATAATAAACGTTTCTTTCCAAGATATGGTGCATAAGGCATTTCACAAGCAGTTACTGAAATGTGATAGGCTGAGTATATGAATAGCATATTTTATGTAAGTACAATATGTTAACATGGTATATAATAGAATTAAACAAGCTGTAATCTAATCTAGGTCTTCGGGTTCATAAAACTATAGGAGTGCGGATGCTATTGTCTTTCAGAGTTAAAGTTCTTTTTAAGTATTTGCTGATTCTGTGTCAAAATTGTTTTGAAGTGTTTTATGTAAAAATGGCAGTTCAAGAGAGGTTTGAGACTAAGTTAGGACATCAATTTAATATGATTGCTTGGGAGTTTTTAAAGAAAAAAAAACCCTATATAATACTATTTTGAGTAGTTAATATACAGTATTTCAACAGGGGAAGCACTGATTAGATCACCAAAATCTATTTTATGCCATCAGGATTGCTGAGGGGGCTTATAATTTTGTTAAATTTTCATATTACTCATATTCACACATTAATGAACAGATGCATTGTTACTATTGGGATTTTGCCATTTGGCCTTTCACATCTCTAATCGTGATTTCCTACTGAGATCTTTACCGTTCTCGCAGAAATTCAGTCATTGATACATGGGCGTCCACCGCATTCATTACTCCCCCCTTATTTGCCCGCGGCTCTGCCGGCATCACCGGCGGGCTCGGCTTGCTGGGATGAACACGAGCCCTCCGGCGGGGCACTCCGGCGCTCGGGCTTGCACCGGCAGGGCTCAGACTGCTCTCGGGAAAGTGACACCGACAGCGTCCCGGCGGCCCTCCCCGAGCGGCTGCGGGGGGCGGCGGGCAGGGGATCCGGGAGGCGAGCAGGGATTCAGGCGAGCAGGGATGCTGGCTAGCAGGGATGCCGGCAAACAGGGATGCCGGCAAACAGGGATGCCGGCAGGCAGCGGCCCGCGGCCAACGCTGCGGGGCTCTGGCAGCCCCGGCCAGCGGCTGTTGTAGCTTTAAAACTGCAAGTTAGACAGAAGACTTGTGTTTCTTTACGAGCGTACCACGGCGAGTATTTTGTCTAGCCGCGGGGGAAAAGCTTTGTCGTGGACTTTGCTGACAATGGACTTAAAAGTGAGGCGAGCTGCTTTTGGTGCCTGGAGGTTCTGGAGCCCATTGTCAGCTCACAGTGGATCCCTGTTGCCGCATTCCTGCTTTGCAAAGGTTTGTTGGCTCTTAATGACTGACAGCTCTCCGCCGCGAATGCCGCATTTGCTCCGGCCTGTTTACACGGGATTCCGGAGTTTTCAGAAAAGCACAGAGGAATAATAATTAAAAAAGAAACAAGGGAAAGGGGCAGTGTTTATCTGACCTATTCACGTTGTGGGAAATGGTTTCCTTCGTGGGTGCTTCGAGGGGACAGACGAACTTCGACAGTGGCTGGGCAAGTGCCCGGAGCCCGGCGGCGCCTCCGGCTCAGCAGCCCCGGCACGGACCGCACTCTGCGCGGCAGCTTCTCCCGCCCACATCCCCAGGATTTCCTGAGATTTAGAGATGAGTTTTAGAGGTTCTAGCAGAAAAATCTCACTCGGGCAAGCCCGGGGATCAGCACGGGCAGCGCCCGCGGGTGTACAGGAGGAGATGGGGGTGCTGCAACGTGAACAAAAACGTAAGGGAACAAAACACCCTCCTGTGCTGTCGGTGGCATCGGAAGATTGTCGCTGCTCTCCCGGCGAGTTGCAGGCGTGGGGCTGCGCCCGGCTCGGGTGTCTGTCTGTCCTTCCGTTTGTCGCACAGGTCGATGTGAGAGATGCAGGAGAGCATCCCTGTGCCCGTGGCACTGTAGCTCCCTAGGCATTAATGCTGCCCTGCGCGTTTAAGGGAGCCCGGGCTCGCTCAGCCCCCCCGGGAGCGGCGGGGGCTTTGTGGGGCTTTGCGGGGAGAGCGCAGCCGGCAGAGCCGCCCCGAGGAACCGCAGCGCCTCCGAGCTCCAAGTTGGGGCTTAAGAAATGAGGTGGAATTAGGCAAACGAGATAATGAAGGTTGCTCGTAATGGTTTTTACTGTGGAGAAAGTTAACCAGTTGCTAATAATTGTATGGTCTCTAGGCCAGACGGTCCCTTTGAGAAGTTAACACGTACTCCCTTTATGCTCCTGGTAGGGGGTAAACAAATGCCTGAACAAATACAAATACACATAAACACGAATGTGGAGAATAGCAGTATATGTCTTAGATCCAGATAATAAGTGTGGGTATTGTTATTTAGATGGCACATACTGGGACACTTATCTTTTAGTACACTCCATTTTCTAACTGAATGCAGTGCTAATCGTAGGATTGAAAGCTATTGTAATTGTGTACCCATCTAAATGCTGACAAGAATATACAATTACATTGTCTGGAATTGAGTTTAATGTTCTCTGAATTTTATTAGCATTTATATTTACTTATGCATTAAAATTCTACACAAAAAGAGGTCAGAACACCAGAGTTGCAGACATAAATATCAGACCCATCCACACCCTCACTGCATTTTTCCTGAAAATACTGAACAAATATATTTTATTTTATTTTTAAAGGAAGTGATAGAATCTGAAATGAGCAAATAATGGGTTTCCATTCTAAGCAGTGCCTCTTCTCCCTCTGGATTTTGCAGTCTTTTTAAGCTTTTTTCCATACCCAACTTTTTATTATTATTTATAATGCGTGTGTTACTGGAAAATCTTTCCACAGTGTGCTTACCACCACACGATGTTTAAACACGCATTATAAAGTGGATGTAGTTGTAAAGACTCAGAGGGATATAATTACATGTAGCAGATTTAGGAGCTAATTCTTTGCTTCTCTCTTTCTTTCTCTCTCTCTCTTTACTCTACATTTTATCAACATAATTATTTTTTGACTGCAGACTAACACCTAGAAACTGACAGGCATCCATTATAGGCAACAACTTGTTCACCAAATTGAAAAACAATGAACTGCAGGTTTGTATGTGCCCATTGTAATACAGAATTACCGGAGCTTTGTTCCACTAGAGGAAAAAGCTAATGGTTTTGAAACAGCAGGTGACAAAACACATTCAGTTTTTTTCTTTTTTGTTCCCTTTTTATTTTTTTCTCTTCCCTCCCCTCTTATCAGTTTGTTGATGAAGTCATTACGAACTGGGGCCCAGAATAGGGTTGGCCTTATTTTTAGCAGATAGACTTTCAATGAGTTCTATTGTGGAGACAGTCATGTTGATTTGCTTACATTTTTTTTCCCCCCCTTCACTCAGAAACTCCCAGTATTGAAAAGCTACTATCAAAGGACTGGAAAGACAAGCTTCTTGCCATGGGATCAGGGAACTTTGGAGAAATAAAAGGTAATGCTGTTTCTCTGCTAAAGGAAATTAAGAACGAATATACAGATACCACTGGCTTTATGGAACTTTGTCTGCTCTTCTTCCCCTCCCCTTCAAACATGGTAATTTGGGGTTTAAATGAAATGTATGCACTCCCATCTGTGATAATATAAATCAATGAAATGGTATATTGCCCTAAATGAATGAATTTACATTAAGCTTTTGTTGCATATATCGTTCTCTGTTATAAACGAGCACATCCTATTGCTGGATTGGGAAAAAAAGAAGTCACTATCAGACATATGTGGTATCAGAGTATAGCAGACCTCAGTTTCTGGAATTTGAGGGTGATCTGAATTCCTTGTTTATTTTTGGACACATTTTGATGGTGTAGATTTTTTTTTCCTTTTTTCCCCTTTTTTCTTTTTCTTTTTCTTTTTTAGCATGTAGGGAAGAATAAAAAGAGCAAAGTTTGTGTAATGATACCTCCAGGTACTGAAATTAGCCAGTGCAGATTTTAAAAGACAGTGTACAACATCTGTGCGCTAAAGCGTGTTCTTTTAAAGCCGTACTCCAGAAGGAAAATGACAAAATTTGACCACTCTCCAGCAGCAGTAGTTTCTGCTTTGCCAAGATATTTCCCCATTTTATATATCTGAGGTCATTTTAGGGAACCTGTGGTTGTTTGTTTTCGTGTAATTTAATATTTTTATAATTCCTCTGCAGTGCTTATGATGAGGAACTCACTCAAAATACACATATCAAAAATTGTAAGTTTTCAGAGCGGCCATTATCACTCTGAAAAGAAACGGTGACACTGATTCTTCTCCCGTTCATATCAGTGTACATCTGGAGTAGCAAAATCCAAGCCAATGTTGTTTTGGAAATGTGAAATTAGAATGAAATTAAAATTAAACCCTTCCCTTGTGTTTATAAACTGGGTTTAGTTTCTGTGTATTCTTTTTGGAATGTTTACTTACTAATGTTGTCCCTGATCTAGAGAGCCTCACTCAGGCAGGCCCCCAAACCTTGTGCCTGACAGGTTTAAGGAATGTGTGCACAAGAGGTTGGCAGTATTCAGTAAAGCATACAACACAACATGCTCTCACAGGTTGATGGGCTGGTGCAGATGCAAAGAAAGTGTTATTTTAATTCTATGGCCCTTCCAGCCTGTCACCAATAAGCCACCAGCATTAGTTTGTGCTATTCCACTTACCCAAGTTGGAAAATATGCCACTTGTTTCCCCAGGCTTCCCTAGGAGGCTATAATTCAAAAATACATATTCATTACGTATGTAGAATAACTTAATAACAGAATATAGTGCTCCAGCCCCCAATAGGCAGAGATGTTGTTGTTGTTTGATGATGATGATGATGATGATGGTGATTATTATTGCTACAGAGGGCCAAACCCCTGGGTTCTTCATTCCTGCTTCTTGTGTGTAAAGCAACAGGTCATAAAGAGGAAGGGCAGCCACTGGGCTTACCTGGGAGTTCTGGGTTTTAAAAGCACATTGTTTCAAAATTACATCATCCTTTGCCATGAACTGATGAATCTTTAAGATGTTTCAGGGACAAAGTACGAGGAGACATCTTTCATACCCACTTTTGGGTCTGTATTTCAGCTGATCTTGCACACCATATGGAGCCTCTAATTCTTGACACACTGGAACCTTTAGAAGGACTCCCAGTGATTCTCCAGTGCCTTTGTACTCTGCAGAGCCGCTCTGAAGAGTGCTGTGCACTGAGAAGGTGGTCTGTTCCCAGTGCCTATAATCTTTTTCTTTTGGAAAGCAATCTTTTTTCTCCCTTCCTCTTTTTCCCTTTCACAAGCTAAACTTGAAAGCAGCAGCAGCCAGCTATATGCTACCACGAGAGAAATTCAGCAGTCCTTTCAGTCATGCCTGGGGGAAAGGATGAGGAGCAACAGCACAGCCTCAAAGAAGACTTTTCTGTGCTTTAATTTTTGGGTTTTAGCTTTATATTTTGAACACAAGTCGAGTTATTGTTCTGTAGCTCTGTTCAAAAGCCTCACATCTGAGGCTTTTTAGTGCAACTGTGGTTCTGTGGTTGGGGGCATGGTTATTAGGTGTTTGGATCAAGTTTGGCAGTAAGCTATGAAAACAGGCACTGGTTTATTTTTCCTACTGACTGCCGTGACAGTTGCAATTATTGTCCATTGTTCCTAGGTGGCTAGAAAGGAGGGAGGATACAATAGAGCATTGCCCTCTGGGGGTAAATGAATTTGACTTACAGATTCTTAGGAGGGTCAGGCCGGCTGATTATTTAGTGCCCAGGAATGTGGTTCTCATGGCACCATCAGCCGCCGTGAGCAGCCAACAAACAATGGCTCAGCTGTATTGCAGCTATATTTAGTGAGGCAGCAGGAAAGGTGTGCAAGTTGAGCTGCTCTGTACCCACACACACGTGTACAAACACACATATATTATGCTACAAAACGGTTTTGTCATTCTATAGTTATGAAGTTTTCCAGTTGTGATTTTTTAATTAACTTCTTTCTCTGTCTTTGGCCTGGCAGCTGCGTTTTTTCTGCCCCTCATTTCTCTATTAGTGATATTTGGAAACCCCCACTTAAGTACTGTCTTATTATTAATACACCCTGGAATGTGGACAGCACTAGGAGCTGTACTGCCCAACTGTCTTACGCACTGAATAGTTTTTTTCCATTTAACTGTTCAAAATTTCATTGTGTTTTTCATTAGGTCTGGGGGAGTTTTAGTACATCATGTGCGAAAGTCTCAGCACTAGGCTACATATTGTTAATGCCCAAGTCTGTGTTATTACCACTGAGTTTTATTCTCTGGGAGAGATTAAAGAAAGGGAGATGAAGAGGAAGACTTTATTTTCTATTAGCATAATTTCTTTTAAGTTAGAAAGCAGTAATATTTTATTAAAGACAGGGCAATTGGTGAATGGTTGGAAGTGACCAGACTCCCATGTTTTGTATTCAGTTGTTTCTCTTGGTTGCTTTGTTACCTTTGTCTGCTGCGTTAAACCCCCCTTTCTTCATCTGCATGCCCATAAAACAGAAGAGCCATCGCTGAGTATCTGCAGAGAGCCAGCTGCAAACTTCAAGATCACAGTTAGAAGGGTCCAATTACTAATTGAAAAGGAAATGTATTGTTTTATTCCACAGCTTTACCGAAAGGTAGTGCAAGGAAATACTCTTAAAATAAGGCAAAATCTAGAACCTTTCATGTCTGTAGAAATTGTAACTCAAATACCTGTGTTTGTTCTGAGAGATAGTCTGGGGCTAAATTACAAGTTTGGCACTAGAGATTTTTTAAGAAATTCTGTTTTGATATCCATGGAATTTTTACTCTGCTCAAAACAAGTCCCTATATAGTAAAACCTACAAAATGTGCTGTTTAATTGAAGTATTTTAAAGTGAAGCTGTAAAACTGTATATTGACTTGGTTAAAGCCTGTTCAAACTTACTTATATCCATCATATTCAAAGCCGGGGCTTGAAATGCCTCTGGATTATTCTCGGGTAACGCATTTTATTGGATTCAGTGGAGCAGAGAGATCTTCAGGTCTCAAACTGATAATCTACAGGAAGGATAATCATCTCCCTTTTCTGCTGTAAGTGTAACTTCCTTGTTAGCTGTGTATTGCGACAGGAAAGTAGGTGCTGTCCTCCAGTGTTACTAGGAAAAGGTATAATGCATTTATTCCTTAATTATCAGTGATCATTCCTATGTATACCAAATTAACATGAAGCTTCTCTTTCACTGGTGCTGGGTCTCAGGAGCATCATGGATTGTCCATCCTTGCTCACACTGGGGTGAGTGAGGCAGCCTTAACCATGATGAGAACTCTTCTTAAAATTTCCTTAGTGTGCACAAAGCCTTGCTGCTAATCCTGTCCATCTCTCTATTGAAACTTGTCAAGACATAGTAATGCATATTTTTTATGCTCTCCACTTAGCTAATTTTGAATAGGTGTGTGGAACAAAAGGTTAAACAGACTTTTGTTTCCAATCTTTCTGAGTTGGTTTTCTGTTGAAGACATTGTTAACAGCGACTGTGCCCAGATCTCTCCAGAAAGACTGGGCAGGTCTGAATCTGATATGTTTTTGTCATTGTTTGAAAAACCTTTTCTATTGTGCAGGTTAGTTTGTAAACAACTCAGGTGAAGCCTTCTCTGCACTCACTGTGAAGGAGATTGTGGTTAGGTTAAAATCAGCTCTTCATTGTATCCACTTAAATCTAGGTGACTCCGGAGGCTGTACTGGAGTAACCACAGGTTTATGGATGTAATTGAAAGCGAGATTAACCTACCAATCTTGATCTTCAGCTCACAATCACACAGACATTTGTTTTTGCGTGAGAAACTGGGTTCCAGATTCCATGGAGTATCAGTGCAGCTATTGTGTCAGGCTGTGTTTGGTGGGAGATAGAGCTGCGTTTGCTGAAGACTCTGGTTTTGCTCATGTGCTCAGAAGATGGGGCGTGAGAGAGTACGGCAGTGAACGGTTTTAGGACTGCCAATAATGGATAAAGAGAAATAATCCATTCAGCAATACTATAGCTCATCAGAGCCTGTGAATTAAAGACATATGTTATGTAGATTCAATGTATGGATTAAAACGGATAATCTGGTAGGTGACACACAGAATCTTGAGATAAGTGAGCTATGCAGATTCGCTATATGGATTGTGACGGATAATTCCATTTAAGTAATGCTGGACAAGTTGAAGACAAGTAAGCTTCGGGTAGTGCTCGGGTTATGTGCAGTAATCCAGTGAGTGACACTATGGATCGCATAATCTGTAAACTGAAGACAAGAAAGCTGGGGATTCTGCATTTAGATGTAGACAGGAAGAAGGAGGGGGAAATGGAGAAAGATTATTCATGGGGAATACACTGGGTTTAAACCTTTGACTAATACAGCACAGATCCCCAGGAGATGTGTGAAAGCTGCATGCTTTATTAGGGAGCTGTGTGAATTCTGCATTTGCAAATTAATGGTTCAAAAATGTTTGCGAACTTGTGTCAGCTGTGGATGTTTTGCATTATTTTTTTGTGAGTAGTGTAAATGGAGTGGCAAGAGAAGGAGGGTGAGAGTCATAAGTGAAGGAGGTAAGAGATGCTGGATTGTTAGCTTTTAACTGTGATAAATTCGGTGTTTATTGCAACCTACTTAGTATCTTCTTCTTTGTGTTTACTTTTTTGAAGGGTTTAATAGTAACAAGTTGCAAATTGACCTTTAGTCCCTTGTTAATATTCCAGAAGGTGCATGGGAACCTGCCCAGTTGCACTCAGGGAATCCTATGTTTCAAGAGGGAATTTGGCAGTGGCCAAAATCATGGAAGCTGATTATGATGCAATGTGATACTCTCAGGCTGCAGAGAAGCACCCAGTGCTAGCTGAGCTGCACCAACGCAGAATTTCTTCAGGCCAAAAGAAAGTCTGAGGTAGAGACTGTGGCTGGATGGGGCTGCTCCTATTTGACCTAGAATGGGAGGTTAATTCAGGGTTGTGTATGTGGAAGGGAGGGACGGAGGAATCATTTTTAGAGCATCCAGAAATGTTATTTTATGGCAAAGCAGCTAATTCAGGTTGTTTCAGATTTTTGTACATAAAGGTACTTAATTTGGTCTCAAAAAGTCGGGTTCTAATTTTGTGTTTAGGATGTGATTATTCATAAAGATAACAGAATAAAATTGAACTAATTAAGGTAGCAAGTGCCAATGACTTTGTTTGAACTTATGGGGGCCAAACCACTATATTTAAAAATTATTCAGAGAGTTGGTTGACAAAAGGGTCCTAAAGCTGTATTTCATAGTTCTAAAATTACTTGAAAGAGGTGCTGATAGAGCTGAATGTCGCTGAGCTACAACTGCCAGTTTGTCAAAACAAAACAAAGCAAATACACGCACATACACACACACACACTTTTTACTCTTTTTCCTACTGCTGCATAAAATTCCAGCAGCAAATGCTGTTTTCCTAGCTTAATTCTAGCTTGTTGTCTAGACAGTAAAACAGTGAATAATCTCTGAGAAATAGTCTCAATACAAATGTTGTCTATTCCTTTTGTAACCTTGACAATAAGTTGCTAACCTGGTTGAATACCAAGCTTTGTTTGTAGTCTGCTGTACCAAAACTTCTTTCTGACAGCAAATAAAGAGTACTCAGTGACAGCCTCTTTCCAGTGTTGTGAAACAGCAGAGTGCTGGCTTGTTACAAAGCTTTTTTTCCACACAGAATATGAGTTCTTGAGGCCAGTAATGGCAAAAGAAGGTAATTGGTCATAATTTGGTTTTACTCATTCTTCACCTTGCACTCAAACATAAAAGATTAAGAATGTCTGTCTGCTGAAATAAATACCTTCCTTATATCTCGCTGTTCTAAAACAGATTTTTACTTGTTAAACAGAGAAGATTCATTACATAAATCTATAGGTACAGGCAAATCAGTTTGAATTGTGCACTTTTTCTTTCCTTGTTTCTTTTTCTGGTGCCTGTGGCTTGCCAAGTAAAAAGCAGTCAGAAAGTTTTCTTTTATTATGCTGACTCGCCCTTTCAATAAAGTGAAATAATTTAATTTAGCAAGGTGGGTGGTTGTAAGATGACAGTCATTGTGAAATTGGCTTAAATATTTAATGAAAAATGCCAGTTTTCAGATGTTTTTGTCCTGACAGCTCTAGGATTTAGTGGCCTGAAAAGCTATGTTCTAGTCCATAGTAAAGCTCTCTCTGAAGTATTGATTAGGGAAGCATCAAGGAAGTTAGCACACGTTCACAGGCACAGACCCGCATCCACCCACCAACACATCCCAGCAAGTACATAATTTAAAGAACAATCCCATTGCCTGGCCATAAACATTTCACATTACTGTTCAGAAACAGGGGAAAGAAGATGTTAAATTCTAAACTTACCTCAGCCAGTTAGATCTGTTTATCAGACTGCTTCTGAAGGAAACATCAGCTCCTCATTGCCTCACGTATGTGACTTCGGGCGATGTCAGCAGCACAAATACGAATATTCCTCTTTAAATTTATGTTATAAATAGATTTTAAAATTTTTATTTAGAGAGAGCATAACACAGATTAGTTTGTTTAAAGTAGAAGAAGACTAGGTGGCCTGTCTGGTTTACTTTCATGGTTTCCTTACTAAGCAAAGTATTGTTGGGTTTAGATTTCTAAAATGTCAAGGTTAAAACTGGGGCAAGGAGTGGAGAAAAAATAGTTGACACTGGAATGACAGTGATACTCTGGAGGAAAGATAGTGTAAGAAAACCCTCTAGAAAAGATACTTATTTTATGAACTAATGATAATTTTATTTATTCTTTGGATTTGGTACAGTTAGGACTAGTAGGATGTTACTCTTTCTGAGCACGGCTTAGTTAACAGACTGTTCAGTTTGAAAAACCTCCTTCGGTTTTGTATCAAAACTGTAACTTTCACTAGCTTAAAAAGTCTACTGAAAAAACACACCATTGCAGGAAATACTTGGAGGCGACTCAGTCTTTAGTTCATGTATGAGCTTTAGCTCAGTCCTTGTCAGACGGTTGTTACATCAAAGTTACACAGAAACTGTATTGTGGCACGGCTCTGTTGCTCACTAAGTTGGATGACATCAATAATTGGTTCATTCATAAGGGTCCCCTTGGCTGAAACCCTACCTAGTCTCCAACTGGGTCAAACACAGACTTAATTATCTATTTAATGTGCATTACTGTTAAAAGTCAGTGGGGGAATTCTTGGCCTTGCTGAAACAGTTCTGCTGGTGACTTCATTGAGGCCGGCAGTAAAACCTCCCACACCACATAAAGTTCAGAATGACTTTGGGCAAGTTGCTAAAAACTTCATGCCTTAGTTTGCTCTTGAAAAACATAATGCATACCATTACCTTTCTACCTGCAAACAGTCTTTAAGAAGATCATTTAGGTAGTGCTTTGAAATTAAAAAACGCTTTATACTGCATGGTCTAATTATTATTATACATCTTAGCATTATTAGACTACAGAGTGCTTCAAAATATTCTTATTTCCATTTAATGATTTTTTTCCTCCATAGAAAACTTTGTAGGTAGAGGAGACTCTTTTCCTTTTGTAACCACAGTTAATGATACAAACATAATATAATATTATTATGTCTTCCAGGCTTTGTACTTGCGCATTGTTTTCTTTGATTTTCCTTTGAAAGACAGATTCTGACAGTTCAAAAGCTATTTACACAATTACTTTGATAGTAAACTGACTTGGTAAATATATTTCACTGTCTGTATGGGTGAGTGTGCACACAAGCACCCCTGGCTGATGCCATTCCCAGCAGTTTATTGGGGACACGACTGAAGGATTGAGGAGAGCCTTGCCGTAGCCCTGCCCCTGTGGAATGCACATCCCTAGACTGTCTGGGAGCAAACACTCTCACTGCCTGAACATTTGCAGCAAAAGCTTACAATATCTGTTAAAGAAAATATTGGCTTTCTCAATTTCTCATTTACATTCTCATTCTGTCTAATAAATTATAATAAAGTATTTGCTGTTTTGATCGCAAAAGCAGTTTCTCTGCCTTTTTTTTTTTTTTTTTGCTTTGGTTCTATTTTGGATGGGTATGCCAAGGTTTCTCCTGTTCGTTTTCTCACTTTAAGTGTGTCATTTGGTCATATTGGTGTCTTCATTCTAATGTTTATTAAAATGTTACTGTCACTGCCAGTCTGAGACTGTGAATCAGAACTAAGAATGTGTAATAGTTTATTTCACATATGAGTAAATTTCTTCTACTACTTAAACACTGTTATGGGTAGTGTTGATCTGAGATGAAGTTTAAGTTTGGCGATACAGAATGCCACTAATTTGAGTCTTCTTTTATTGCCGTCTGCTGTGGGTGTTGCATCCACAAACATGGGTTTTTTTCTGAGTCTCTCTTTGTGGTAATAGAGGACAAGCTGATGCATCTGGAAAGCATCTTTTCTTGGGGCTTTATGCAGTTACCAACCTGCAGTGTGTACTTTGATGGTCTTTTGCCTGAGTTGTTTTGATCAATTGTGAAAAATCCACGTTTTGCCATTCCAGTGATAGAGTACAGAGAGCACCTACAGCAATCTCCTGAAGGGCAAGTGGCCTGGTGGTTAAAAGCTTTGTTAGACATAAAATGTGCAATATCTGTTTGTCATGGATCTGACGGTAATTAAGAGTAATTCTTGAGGCAGGCATTGTTTCAAGGCACTTTCCTTTTGCTCCTCACTCAGTAGTTCTGTGAAGTGGTCTAGCTTGCCGTCAAACCGTACATTGCAATAAAGGACACTTGGGTTTTTTTCTGTCACCCCTGCTGCCTGGCTGGAGTGAGAGCACGGCAACGTGTAAAGGCCAGCTCCAGAACCATTCCCAACTCTCTGCTGCTTGGAGCAGCTCCAAGGGAGTTTAGTGAGGAAGCAGCTGAAGGTTAGGGCTGGGGCTAGGGGTTTGCACCCTCTCCCATGTTTAGCAGGGTTAACAGCCATGTGGATAGTTCATTAATTCATGAGTAACATAATTTGAGTAACTGTCTTTATTTGTTGTTGGCTTAGTTGCTTAAAATACTGACATATTTTGCCCTGCAAGGTACAGAATTCTTTAAATGGAAATCTCTTAGCTGCCAAGACACTTCACACAATGATACAGGTTTAGGTCTCATGCAGGTTAACACAGAGAAAATAGTGAGGGCAGAACCAAAGTCCACCATCCTTGTTTAGCCCCAGTCTACAGCATCTAGAAAAGGGGACAAAACCAACTGGAGCTCTTAACTCTGTAGTCATTTTTAATACACTGGGAAGAATTCCTCGGACTGATTGTACTTATGTAGTGACCCCACTGTTGCCCTCACCTCACCATTAAATAAATAACACTGTCCATGCTTTGGCCGTCATATGTTATGCAAAGGAATACATGATTGGCCACGGCAACTGTGAAATGACGTTTTGTTGACCGTTTCAAGGAAGGTAATTATAGAAAACGTGGGGTAATAAGGCTAAGGCTAGGTAATAAGGCTAACCTAAAAAACACCAAACTTAAACTAAATGCAAACATTTAACATTATAATCAAGACCACCTGATTCAAGTACTTACCTTTTTTCATTTTCACACCTTTACAAGCCACCAGTTACCTGCAAGATATATCAAAGCTATGATTCATCATCAGTGGAACTTACATAGGTATGTGAGTAAGACAAGGGGAAATCTGCACCGAACTCACCATCTCTCATTAGAGCCACATAGCTGATCTTTCTTGGCTCTGGTTTTCTGTAGGTCACTTGAGAATATGGCTATCCAAGTATTTATTTTGCAAGGAATTATTACCGCAAAGAATTGAAATTATCATTAAGTACTATTTCAGTTACTGGAAGAATGGCTTAGTCCTGTGAAAAAAAAGTACCTCCTAAGACATGTTTTCCAGGAAGTTTTCTCCAACAGAAGATTTTTTTTTATGAAGCTGATGCTGATAGATTTTCTCTTTTGGTTTATTAGCAAACTGAAACAGCTTGAGAAATATAATGCAAGAAGTCTGCCTTTTGTCAAACTACTTTCACTCCAGCTGTATAAACCCAAGGAATTATGCATTGTACTTACTAAGTAGGATATAAAACACCCCTTGTGGGCATTTCAGGTTTTCTTTAAAAACTGAATACTAATGAAGAGACTGAGTCAATTTGTCCCTGGCTGCATGGCTGCAGCGTGCCTGTGATTTTGGTGTCTGCACTGGCACTTCGTTGCACTGCCTCCTTGCTCTTCATTCACAGAGTCATAGTTTGGGTTGGAAGGGCATCAGGTCCAACCCCTCTGCAATGGGCAGGGACACCTTTCACTATACCAGGCTGTTCAAAGCCCTGTCCAACCTGCCCTTGAAAATTTCCAAAGATGGGGCATCCACCACCTCTCTAGGCAACCTGTTTCAGTGTTTTACCACCTTCATTGTAAACAATTTCTTCCTTATATCTAAGCTAAATTGACCCTCTTTTAGTTTAAAACCATTACCTCTTGTCTTGTCGCAGCAGGCCCTGCTAAAAAGTTTGTCCCCATTCTTTATAAGCCCCTTTTAGGTATTAGAAGGTGTCTCTGGAGCCTTCTTTTCTCCGGGCTGAACAGCCTTAACTCTCTCAGCCTCTGTACCTCTTCCAACAAGCCCATGTCTTCGCTGCACTGAGGACCCTGGAGCTGCATGCAGTACTTCATCTTCATCCTTGGAATTCAGATAAAGCTGCTCTTTTCCTGGTGGGGAAGTTATTTGCTGTGCTGGGGGCCAGCCGGGCTGAAGCAGCAGTGCAGGAGGGGGATGTCCCTGCTGTGCAGTGCCTGGTGCCATGGTCAGGTCAGTGGTGTGTGTTCTCTCCTAGGAAGCACAGGCAGAACTGAGATGCGCGGGGTTGGATAGCAGCGCGTCTTTTCTGCTTCTGTTGGTAACTGACTCTGTGATCTCTCAGTCTGTCAGTTTACACATGTGGAAACATTTTTCCACCTTTCAGATTAATTTAAAGTTGGGGATTAATTTAACTTTACAAGGGGCTTTTTGATTCCCAACTGAAAGCTGCTGTAGTAGCTCAAAATACACCGATGAACCAGCAGTGACTGAGGAGCCGTGGTGTGTGTTGGTGTATTTGACAGTGATTTCTTTTTGCTTGCCCTAACTCAAGAACTGAGACAATCCTGTGTATTCCTTCTTTCTGTAGGACCTTCTTTCCCTCTCTCTCTCATACTTGCATCTACCCCTCAGTAAAAGTTAGGAATAAAATATCTGCCGAGTAAATAAATACAAAATATTTTGTTTTCAGATGTTTCAGTTGTGATGGCAGTATCAGGGCATGGTAGTCTTCATTAGAGGAGTGTTAAGGTAAATCCACATGGACAGGCCAAGGCAGGGGCTGCCTTCTAGAATAATTCTTCTACACCACTTGGAAACACTGCACCTTTTTTCCTGGAGAAAAACAAATAAAGGATGAAAGAGTGGCAATAGAAACTTCTGATTAATTCCATGGCCAGGTGGCAAATGCATTACTTGAAACACTTCTCTGCCTCCAATGTTGGAAGGAAAAATCATAGTTAGAAGTGTTTTCTTCAGCCATGATAGTGTTTTAGCACTGGCTTCCATTCTTTCTCACAGCTTTTAGCAGAACAGGTTTAAAGTCCTATGGTTTCTGTTTCTGTGTGTTTCTCAAGTTTCCAGCTTGTACTACAGTTTTTCTGGAGGCTTTATCTGAGAATATTCTGCTGTAGTTCTTTGTTATGTGGTGAGAATATTTTCACAGAAATTTCTAGAACACTAATAAAAAACAATTCAGCTACATTTCTTCTGTCACATTTTTTTTCTGGTGATTCTTTGTGGTTTTCCACTTGCATATGGCTGTCTACAAATGGATTTAAGTGCTTGGACTTGCCTAATGTAGCAAATGGGATGTTGCTTGGGATCGCATCATTGAAATTAGCTAAAAGTAACAAAAAAAAATTAAATTAAGCTAACTATCAAGCAAAGAGCCCTCCCAGTTCTACCTCAAAGGCTGTGGTACAGGCTTTCAAAGCAAGAAGTAGATGATTCACTGTTTCAGACCTTTCAATCCAATCTAGAAAGCTGTGTTAATATATTGTAGGGAACATTCCTGCACTGGCAGGGAGGTAGGCTAAATGAGCTATTACCAGTAGCTCTTTTCCATGTCTGACTGATAGTTGGCTAGGAACGTGTTTGCTATAGTCGCCAATTTTTTTTTCTTTTTCCTTTTTTTTTTTTTTTCACTTGGAGAGCATTGGTGACATTGGCAGAAGAATGCTTCCTGTGTTTGAAAGAGGTTTGTATGGCAGGGTAGTCCCAAAAGCAGGCTATTTTCAGAGGAGGCATTGACACTGATAGCCTTAATCCTTTCCTAAGGGCTTTTTAGAAAGGTATAGGATCTGACTCATGTGAGAGGTTGTGGTGGTATTGGGGATATCTGTGGATTAGCTGCTACACATATTTTCAGGTCTTTTAAATTCACAATCAAATGATCCCACATATATTAAAAGTGCCTTTTTTTTGGGGGGGGGGGTAGTGTATGATTCATAGCTTTTGATTTTTCTTGGAGTTTTTTCTTCCAATTTTCTTTTATAACCGCTGTCCTTCTGGGTAGAAAAATAATTTCTTCAGCATGGTTATGAAAGTGAGGTAGTGAGTTCCTCTGTCTGTGTCTGCTGAACTCAACTATAAAAAACAACAGTACGAATGAGAGTGATAGTGAGTTGTGTTTAACTCAGGTTTTTGGATATGTTTATAAAAGACTTTTTCCTTTAAAAGTCACCTTGCTTGATGACAGCAACAACAATAGGAGTTATTGACAATTTGTCTACCGTATAATTTAATCCTAATCAGGGATGTAGATGATACAACAGGTTATGGAGGGATGTTAATACTTCCCAATGCTTTGACACTTAGAGAAACTGTATCTTTTTCCTAAGTTTCTGACATAAATACAGTTGTCTTACAAATCTGGAAGGGTTGATGTTTTGATCCCCAGTGTTTAAAACTGGAAACTTTCTCAAAATAGGCAGTATTATTTCACTCTATTAATCTGACAGTCAGGCAGTGGAAAATAGATGAAAGGGCAAAGCAACGTTGAAGGGGGACACCAAATCAAAGCCTGTGTACAGATTTATCCTCCAGGGCTCATTTTCCTGTAGAGGAGCAGGTCTTTGTGTGCAGCATATTGTAATATGCTGCTGCTGCTGCTCTTTGGTTTGCTTACAGTAAAAACTGCAAAATAAAGAGCTGGATCGCTCTAAATTTTCTCTCTTCTCCTTACCCCCCTCCCTTCCCCCCCC
>VWZV01009632.1:17436-162822 GCA_013397155.1 Irena cyanogastra | reverse complement strand
CCCCCCCCAATATGATGCCCAGGGACTCCAGAAAGCCTCGCTGAGAAAGAAAGGCAGCTCATGGGTATGATCAATCAGCTGACCAGTTTGAGAGAACAGCTGCTAGCAGCTCACGATGAACAGAAGAAGCTGGCTGCATCTCAGATCGAGAAACAACGCCAGCAAATGGAGCTGGCTAAGCAGCAACAAGAACAGGTGAGTGATTATTACAGTGGCTTCCAGCTTAAATCATTTTCTGGAAGGACTTTCCAGTAGTTTTAAAAGTTGCTCTGCACCCAAAATATTTTCCGTTTGTTCTCCGAGGTGAAAAAGTTCGAACAAAAACATAGCAGAAGAACGATTTAATTTGCAATGTATCCATCTTGGAGTTGTTCAGAGCCTGGTGCCAGTAATGCCAGGGTTGTGGATTCAGCCCCTGCGTGGGCCATTCATTTAAGAGTTGAACTTGACAGTCCTTGGGAGTCCCTTGCAGTCAGAATATTCTGTGATTCTGTATTAGCTTTCAATACTGTTTGGGTTTTTAAACTATCTGTAAATAAACAGGCAAATTCAGCCCTCCTGAATAATCCACCGAAATTGCTTTAATTCAGTAATAGTGAATTGGTATAAAAAGAACAAAATGCAGCACTTGGATTGTAATGTGAGAAACGAAGAGGTTGGGATTTGCCAACTGTGGAAAAAAGCAGAGAATAATATAAAGTCAGTGAACGAGTGTGACTTTTTTTCTTCTACACTTGAGAGGCTTCATTTTCAGTTCTTGCAAGTATGCCCTTCACTGGCAATGCAAACATGGTTTTCACATGTGATCAGTTCCAATGAGCAAACATGGACACACAACATTTTAGGCAAAAATATAACTTTTCTCACAGATTTCACTGTGCAGATTTTAACAGAAATTAATGTCCACTTTTGTACTTGAGCGTGAGCAGAGATTGTTTAGATATCTAGTTTAAAATTTTGTGGCAGAATTGCAGCTATGTGAGTTTTATGAAACTCACAAAATTCTTGAAATCTGTCATAGTTGTCATATTCAGTGTTGGTATTGTACTTAAGCAAGTCTTAAGATTTCTAAGCCACTGCTGATACCTTCAGACATTTAAGCCTTGGTTTTCCCTGTTTTTAATTATTTGAAAACCTTATCTTAAACAAAGGGTATTTTGGCCTCATGCCTGAAATCCCACACGGGGAGAAGAGCTGGAGAATTTGTATCTTGCTGTTGTTAAAACAGCAAAGGTAGATGAAGGAGTGAAGGTGGAATTGGCAAGATTCTTTCACAAGGAGACATCCTGTATGAGCTATTCCCTTCGCCTTGCCTTCTAAAGTCACCAGTGCCACAGGATGGCTGAGGGATTTGAAAGTGAAAAAGAAAATGAAGACAATAGAAAAAGGCAATAAGAAATCAGGGTAACTAGGATTTCTTTTAATTGAAGAAATTGTGTATACAATTATTATATCATACTATGAAGAAATTAAAATATCCAAACTCTGAAAAAATGTAGTGATAAAAATTATTTTTTGTACTTAAAGAAAGGCTCCAGAAAGAAAACATTCATTTCATCTGTTAGATGTGCAGCTAACTATGAGTGAGTGTTTCTTATGCAAATAGTTTAATAATAGAAAGAAAAGAAAATACCCAAGGGGAAGAAAGCACGAAATTTCCCTCAAGTATGTATAAGTTACCAACTGACCCTGAGATGTGTACACATAACACAGGCAGAGCAGGGCTCTTTCTCATGTTTGTACTGCTGCACTGGCTGTTCATGGGAGCAGAGCTTTTTTGATAACTTAAATGAAAGTTTTTCAAATTTGCTTTTTAAGTTCAAGAATGGTTTATCTCCCTCCAGCCTTTAGATCTCTTAATTCCATTCTGTTAATGTCTGCTTTTTACTTCACGGTGTATGAAATGTGTTCACAATAGCATTCACAATCATTTAGGGGAGAGGGAGGGTGGAAGTCCTTCTGGAAAATTGCACTTGGCTTTGAGAGAAGACTTAGAATGGCTCCATCCACTTCCATAAACCAGTTTCAGTGCTGAGCCTTGTAGCCTTGCCTGCCCCTTTAGTTTCTTGCAGCTGATACACACATTGTAGAGCCAGTGATTTTTCCAAACTCAGTTCCAGTCCCTTTGTGCCTGTTTCTACATAAAAAAAAATACACCAAGAACCTTCTTCCATGGTGTCAGATTGCCTTTTTTTTTTTAATTTCTGAGCAGGTGGTGCCAAATTGAAGAGTATTTCTGGCCATCCTACTTTTTTGCCTTTTCTCCCTTCCTCCACTGTTTTTCTCTGCTAGTATTGTTCTCTCTCCTGGGAAGTTTTAGCAGTGCAATTTCAGGAAGGTTTTTGCATAGGTCCTTGTCTTCATACCTAGCACAACATATTCCCTAAGATTCCCTTTCTCAGTAGTATTGCCAATGAATTGTTCCTGAACACGTGCCCCTTGCTTCAGCAGCAGTCTCCAGGTTGCTGCCACCTGCCCTTGAAGGTTTCATAGCTCAAGGAAGAGGTTTAAAGAACTAAGCAGGGTCAAAGCCTCCTATGGATGGACTCTGGGAATGGTGATCCATATCTCATGTTTCTTCTGTGCAATTTCTTCACAGATTGCAAGACAACAGCAGCAGCTTCTGCAGCAGCAACACAAAATTAACCTTCTTCAGCAGCAGATCCAGGTCAGAGACACATCTCGTCCTGTGCCCCTGTTATCTCTTCCTTTCCCTTTCCCCACTCTCCCTCAGCCATTATTGCCATAGTTCCTTTAAGAATCTCTGCAGTTGGCTGGCATCTTGTTTATGGAAGCACAAGAGGATTTTACCTGTCATTTAGCAAGAAAGGTCCATTTCTGGAAGGCCTCATATGATTAACATGGTTCTTGTAGGATAAGGAAGAATATGTTAGAGGAGCTGGTCATGCAGGCAAGCATTTGCAGGACCAAATCCTCTTTCGTCAGGAATGACAAAAGCATTGCCAGAAGGAGTTTGTTTGGAACCAATGTCCTACAGCCCTGTTTTTGAGGTTTTGCTGAAGCTGTTTTCTTCAGCAATTAATAATCAAGTGCACCTTCTTCCCTCTGCCTGAGGTGTTGGAAGTCTGGAAATTTTTCTTTGTGGTGAAGTATTGTGTGAGTGAGAAGCTGGTCAAAAGATTGGTTAGATTCAGGAGAGCAGCTGTGTAAGTACCAGGTATTTACAGGTTTATTCCCAGTAGTAGAAAAAGTTGTTAAACCAGCATAACCAGTAAACTTTATTTAGCCTCTTTCTTCCTTAATGTATTCAGAAGTTTATTTTCATGCCATTGACTGTATTTCATTACTTTTCTTCCATGTGCATGCCCCTGTTTTGGGAACAATGCAAATCAGTTGGCCTGTGAAGGTTTCCACAGAATAACAAAGGAGAGGTTTGGCTTCTTACAGGTATCTAGGATCAGGGTAAAATCTGTGGTTGTTTAATCATGCAGTTTCGTACAGAGCATTGCAAGTTGCTGTAGGCTGTGTTCTGTTTGTTCAGTAGCAGCTGGATTCTCCTTCTAAATGCCTTCATCAGTATTTGAGAGTATTTGAGTATTTGCCTAAAATTATCAATCACAATTGTAACCCATTTAAGAAAACTTAATTCCAGCCAGATCAGAGGAGCTGTATGGCTTCATACTGGGTGAAAACTTGGCTCTGTCCTTCCGGAGCACATTCTGTCTGTATCTGGACTTGGATATTTATGAGAAATTCCTGGGAAGGTCCATCCCTCTGTTATAAGGCACCTTCTATACAAGATGTGCTTTGCTGAAAATAATTTTGAGATTGGTAAGGCTTGATTTGGCCTCAACCTCTGTACTCTTTTTTTCTTCCTTAATTTGTGTGTGGGAGGGATTTTTCTTTATTGCTGCATTTTTAATAAGACTTTAAAAACAATAGCAAAACCTGTACAGTAGCAAGGAAAATATTTGTATTTTTAGCATTTAGCTATGGCACTGAGAGAGGAAGTTGTTTTATAAGCAGTGAATAAAAATAAATTGAAGTAACGTAATTTGACCTCAACCCTTTTAAGTTTTAATGCCTTGTAGATAAGAATGAAGTATGTTGTTTTTAGGGTAGTGAAGAAAACCCTGGTTATTGATAATGAGATATAGAGCCTTTCATCTCTTGATCCCTGGTCCAAGTTTGACCTAAGTCAGTAGTAAATGAAAGTCAGCCAACTACCATCTGAGAGAAGCTGCAGTCCCTAGAAATGATTTGGAGGTCTGTCTCAAGGGATTTCAGATGAAATATTGACCCTGCCAAGGTCAGAATTTCACCTCCAGGGTCCACTTCACACAAACCCCACCAGATTTGTGGCACCCTCCTTTTGGATGGTCAGGCAGGAATTGAACAGGCAGAGACACAATACTGTTCTCTCATTCCCACAGGGCTGATCTGTTTGTAGCAAAATTTTGGTTATGCTGCTCAGACAATCTGAACAGTTCCGTGCCTGTATCATCCTGAAGTCTCATGAACCCTGGCTGAAGCTCATAACCCTGAAGGGAAAAACATTTAAAAATAAAAACATCCTTATTGACAGTGAATACAAGGCAAAACATAGTTTCACTCAATTAGTGACTGTCAGAGAAGAAACAATTCTTAAAGAAATCATCCTTTGTATATAAATTAGGGCAATTAAGTCACCCTAACCTGCCCATGTTTAAAATGGTCAGTGAGTTTACAGTAAGCTTATGGGTTATGGTAGGTGGAAGAAAGCTGTGACAAGAATGTAGCTGTGAGTTCAGTTTTTCTGACCTTGCCCCAACTAATCTAACAGGCTTCTGTCACACTGGCCTGAAGTTTTGAAATAGCATTAGATTTATTGACAGGGAAATATTCCTACAAAGAGTGGATAACTGTTTGACTTACGTGCAGTTGAATGATTATGCTGTAGTTATGAACTCAACTTATTTATGACAAAGGAATCGTTTTACTTGAGGCAATTTTTTTCTCAGCTTGTAAGAGTTGCCATAATTCCATGTAAATTATTACACAGAGAAAAGCTATTGAAATACTGTATTGAAAGCATAATACCTTAAGGTTAAAAAAAAGCATAACCTGGCTGACCCCATGATTTATGAGTCCTTTCTCTCAGTGTGCTAACTTGGAAACAGTTCCCTTTCTCCTTATCCCATCACACAATCACTGATACACAATATGTAACCAGGGAAAGACTGGGATGTCTCTCTCCTCCTTAGTGGACTGCAACTGCTCAGTGTAACTACAGCTCAATTAAATTAGCACTTCTGGGATGCTGGAGAAAGATGCTTTAGTTCCTTGAGCTTAGAAGAATGTGAATCTCTAATTGACATGTCTTTTCTAACCCCATCTCTTCTACATTAATTGAAGGTGGTGTCACTAAAACTGAAAACAAGGAGTTTGTATAGAGAGTTAAGTAAACTGGAGAAGAGTTGCAGATTAGATTAAATTTGAGAATCTGTATGACCTAAAAATGCTAAAATGGGATCTGGATGGGATTTTGTGTTTTGGCAAATGTTTATAATTTTTTTTCTACTTTTCAGGATGTTCTAGACCTAATTTGTGATGAGGTTAGAGTTTCTCTGAATAATTAACTGACCCTCTCTCATTTGTATTTATGCCACTTTGGAATGCATTCCCTCATGCACACTGCTTTCTGTTCTGCCTGTTCTTTGTGTGTCAGGTTTTCACTGGAACAGTTTCTGCCTGCTGAGTATTGGTGGTCTTCTCCCCTGCACCCCTTAGTCCTGCTATTCTACCATAAATGGAACTGGAATGTGTGTTTTGGCAGCTCATGTGCATCAACAACCCCAAAGATTTCAGATTGTGTTTTAGAATGGCAGTGATTTGCAGCTGTAGAACAGGCTGACACCTAGTACAGCTCAGCAAGTTCTTGGGTTCAGTTTGGTTTTGTCCTTCAGGGCCTCAAGGGAACTCTCCTGGTTACCTACTCATCTGATTCCTGGTGCTCTTACTCTAGAACCTAGGGAGGTCTGGGGCTCTGTAGCTGTCGTGTCAGGTGGGCAGAGAGTGGAAGAAGCTTGGAAGATGCTCGTGGTGCTGAGCTAGTCTCCCAGTACACCCCAAAGGTGTCCTTCTTCAAAGAGTGTCTCTAAAACACAAAGTCCGGAGGGGTCGAGCAGTTCACTTGCTCAGAGAAAAAGTCTAGCTCAGGATGATGATGGAAGGGTTTGCTTTGAAGCTCAGTGACAAATGTCACTTTAATTGAACTATATTTAAAATGAAATGTGGTTGTTAAAATTCATAAAGCAATTCATATTCAGTAGGGCACTGTTGATAAAATAGGTCAACCTTGCAGCCTAAATTGTGATAAAACTGATACTGCTAATCTCACAATTTTGTAGAAAACCTGACAATGTTTTATGTTTTTCCCTCAAGCCCCAGCTCTTGGAGTCATGTGATGACAAAAATGCCAGCTTTCATTTCTCCAAAATGTAAACTTCCAACTCTCATATTTCCAGGCAAAATCTGAAACCATGAGCACTACAAGTTCCAAAATTAGAAGGCAAACAAAACAGAGGCCAAATGCTGTTTTCTAATCTGTTCTGATTTTTAGTCAAAAATTTTTTTGGAGAGCCCAGCTCAAGATCTTGGAACACTTCAGGTTGCCAATAATGTAAAACTAGGATCTCAAAATTAACTAGCAGCAGGAAGCAAAAACGCTGCTTTACAGTGTTTCTAACATTTAGGCCACAGTTTTGTTTGACTTTTTTGGTTTAATACTGTCAGTAATTGGTTACTAATTTGTATTATTTTCTGAGTGACATACTTAGCCCAAGAACCAAGTGTTTTCTGAAACTTGAGGGCAATTCCTGCCAGACAGCAATCACTTGATGGCTGTGTGTTTTAGGAGAGGGTTTTCATTTTCCTTCAGAGCTAGAGCAGATGTTTTGATAGGACCCTTTTTTTCTGAGAAAGTTTGGACCCCGGAGAATGAGGGGATCCCAACTAAATTCTGATGCAAAGCTGGAACGAATGTCTCTGGCCTACTCCGCCTGTTACCAAATGCCTGAAATATCAGAATTAATCTCTCCAAGTTGTGTTAAAGAGGGAATAATTTTATTCAGGCCTGAAGGTGCACACAGGAGATTCTAACCTGAAGTGGGTGCATGATTCTGCAAGGGGGTTAATTATGTACTCATGCATAGAACAGTTTACCCCATTACCATAAATCCCACCCCAAGTTCCCAGAGATTCAGTCTCTTGTTTTGTCTATCACTGCATCCCTGGGCCAGATGTCTTCTTCTTACCTCCCAGCTCTCCTTGCTGAAAGCAACTTTTGCAGGCTTTGTTTCTCTGCTGAAAGTTTTGCAGGCACAGTAAAAATTGAATTAATCCTTTTAGTATCACACCTGCCAGGTGGGATGTGGCTGTGCCAGCTCCTAGGTGGAAAGGCTGTGGCCTTGATGGCCTCAAGCTTTGCAGACCCTCAGCAGCTTGTCTAGAAGGAAGGGTGGGCACCACAGTGCTCTGGGCATCATGCTCCTTGGGGCTGCAAGCTTTCTGGCTTTCCTGAATCACTCAGCTGCCCTCCATCCCCTCCCAGCTCCAAAGAAGGCTTTCTTTTGGGAGTCTGGGCCCAGGTTTCCATCCTCCCAGCCACTGCCAGCTGGCTGTGTCCTTTCCCCATGAGTAGTGTTGGTAGATGAAGAGGCCTGGCTGTGTTCTCAAACCAGAATATTCCCATTCTCATTACCTTCTGAGGTTTAAGATGTTCCAGTTTGGAACCTAATAAAATCTTGGACTTAGAATTTCCTGCAGGATGGCTAGTCCATTTTTCAGCCAGATCTGTTTTTCAAGACATAGCTATATTTTTGGGAAGGAGAGAAGGATTTGGTTTCTGAGTTACACAGAAGTTCAGCAAAGTATTTAAGCTTAACGTGCAAAGTTTTGAAATGACACAGTTGTTATTGTCAAAATTTTCCAAACAGCAAGAAGTTCTAGATTGATTCCAGTGTTCCAAAACAGTGGTAGAGACCTGCTTCCAGAGTGCTTCAGATACCATAATTTACCCATGCACTTATGGAAATTATTTTTTCTTGTTTAGTTTTGTTGTTTGCTTTGGACTTCTCAGGTGAGCAATCATCTGTTATCCACAGCTGGCTGCATGAAATCTAGACCTGTTTGTGTTCTTTTTGTTTTGTTGTAGAAGGTACCAGTTTCTCTCTCTTGTTGAGAGAAGACACAGATTAATTGACTGTACAAAAAGAAATGTGAAGATTTTTTCCCTGCCCCAACAAGTTTGCAGTCTTAAATTATATTTCCAACATGGCTAAGCCTTTCATTTTCTGTCTGCTGCTTAAAAAAAAAAAATAAATCCAGCAGGCCACTGTATGAGCTAAATACTTGGAGAACTTCAGGTTTTTAATAAGGAGGGTAGAGATCCTCATTCTTAATCTTTGCCCTGTCAGTGTCTCCTCAGTGCAGCCACAAGGTCCTGGGGCTTTCCTGGTTCCCAACCTCTCACATGTCTGTAACCAGAGTTCTCCAGAGGTTTTAAAGGGCTGGAGATGATGAGTCCTTCACTGGAGACAGAAAAATGAGCGTCTGCTACACAAGGGCTTGGTTACAAATTTTATAATGCCTATTTCTTCTGGATTCCCATTTTCCCCAGGAATTCTGCTGTTCTGAGAAGTCAGTGACAGCAGAGCAGTGCTTTGTGGTGCTACAATTGCTTTGCAAGCCCTTGCAAGGCAGAACAGTATTAGTTTTTCCACAACTAGAGTCCTCTTTGCATGTTAGAGAGAGGTGAGGACAAAAGGTTCCCTTGATAAGACAGTAAAACCATTGAAGAGAGGACCTGATCAAGCTCCCACTGAACATGGAGAAAAGGCTCTTGTTCATATTAGTAGAAGTTTAATGAGACCTTTCTTCAGCAGGAAACTGTGAGAAAGTATCTTCCTCCTCACTCTCCAAAATATTTTTAGAACAGACTCTGTCCACTGAAATGGTTTGGTTTTGCTTTTGTTTTTTGGTTTTTTGTTTGTGTTTTTTTTTTTTGCCAGTGTGGATATGACAAGCTGTGACTGCACAGTCAAACTGAATAGTCTTGTGGATGTGGGGATGTTTTGTCCAAATTCATCCTGTGTCAGGAGCAGCTGTTTTCCCGCAGCTTACAAACACGGGCTGGCTGGATTCAGTGAGACCCAAAAAGGAGTCACACTGCAGCCTTTCCCATGACTTTGCAACCTCTTCCCAAACCACTGACATTGCCAGCAGAGAGGCAAGGCAATTGTTCTTCACAAAGCTCTGCATCTGATGTCCTATCAGTTATCAGAATAACTCGCCTGTCCCATGAGCAAGAGAAATCCCCTGGGAAAGAAATTATTCAAAACCACACACATGCATGCACAAAACCAAAGAGTTCAACAAAAACCCCAAACAAACAAACAAACTCCCAAGGCTGGGGGAGGAAATAGGGAAAAGAGGGGAAAGAAAAAAAGAAAAATCAGTCAGAAGGAGCTAAGTGCTTTCTGTCCTCTCAACTTCCGCTAATAGCATTTGTGTTAGACTGGACATCTGAGTAAGCTGTGGGCCTTCATTTTCTTCTCTTACCAGGAAAGTTAAGTTGTGTAAATGGTTGTTGAGGTCTTTATGTGTACTTCTTTTAGTCCAGAGTATCATTTTGCACCATTTTGCACCATGGTTTTAACTCCAAAGATAACTCTTAGCAAGTTTCTTTAGGTAGTTTGATCTCACGCCTTTTCTATACCCTTATACCATCCAAATTTGTTTACTGATGGTGTTGTGCCAGTGCAAACCGGGAGTGTTTGCTTAAAACTTGCATGAGCTCAGTTGGTCAGAGCATGGTGCTAACTTTGCCAAGGTTGGGGATTTGATCCCCAATAGGCCATTCCCCAAAGAATTGAACCCTTGTGGGTGAGTCCTTTCAAACTCAGAATATTCTGTGATTTTGTGAACTTGAATTTATTGGAAATGCAAGGGCATGTTTGACTGAGGTAAATCAGCTTTTTGCTGAGCTACTTGATGGCAATAGCACTTGTTTTCTCCAGTGTGACTGGTCCAAATGTTCTCAAATTATAACACTGTTTTGAACTTCATGACTTTTTTTCTTGCCATTTTAGCATCTTTTCTTAATTTACTTTCTGTTACTGAGCTTTCAGTGTTCCCATTTTCCAGTTCCCTCACACAATCACAGGAGAAGGCCAGAATTTTTTTTTATTAAAAAACAGAACACTGAAACACCCAAAATAATCCAGCATCTAAGACTGTAAGAAAAAGGCCAGCGGTCAAATCCAGTCATCGCAGCTGGCAGCATTGTGCTCCAAGGCCTCATCTTGGTCTCTCTCTCCTCAGCAGGCATTTCAGGGCCCTGCCTTTTATTTTTTGTAGTTTTCAGGTTCCCTCTCCAGTTTCTGCATCTCTCACCCATCAACTTTGACCATTTTCTTTCACTTTCAGCTCCCTGGTACTGAGAGTAACCTTTGTTATGCAGCTGCTCCTCCTTTCCCACAGCAATTTTCCCTTCTCCCTTTCCCCTCCTTATCTGTATTTCCATGGCCTTGTTAAGGGATTTGTTTGGCATTTTACTGGCTGTAGAGCAGCATATGTCATTTTGTGAACATTTGTGTTCGGAATGGGTGGCGTGGGGTGCCACGTGAGCTCTGTGCGTGTTTGCATACCCATGCAGGTGTTTGCACAGCAGGCAGCAGGGGCACAGGAGCAGAAGGTACCACGTGTAAGTGGCTGGAGAAGCTGAGCATGAGCTCTCTATGGCCATGGTCTTGTCTGTGTGGAGTATGTGTAATCCTGAGCACTTTTGTTGTACAGCTGAAAAAGGCTGCTGCTGCTGCTGCCTCTACGGTAAGGTGAAGCAGAAGATAACAATAAATTTTTTACTGCTGGCTGGCAGAGGTGTTTAGGATGTTTTTCTTTATATCTTCATCCGCCCCTAATTGAAGATGCTTTAAAATTGAATGACTAGCAGTCAAAACGTGTTTGCTTCAAACTGAGAAGAAAAATGCTGGTGTCTCTTCTTCCAAGCTGATTGCGCTTTGTACACAACTGACAGCCGCAGTCAATTTGAGTGACTGATAAGTGGGAAGCTTTGCCACTTATCAAGGAATGCATGCTGAAAAGAAAGGACTGGAGCCGCTCAGATGCTTTGGCATGTTCAAAATAACATCTCACATCAGTCAGGCTCAGAAGCACTAGGAGACATTTCAAAATAAACTTTATATCTATCTATCTATCTATCTGGAGGCAAAAATTCAATTTAACAGACAAATCGCTCTGTGGCATCACATTGGCTCTGAAAACAAGAACATCATTATAAGGGTCACCATTTGCAAAATTACTCAGGTGGCTGCATGATTAGAGAGCATTTATTGTAGGGTCTCACCCCCCTGAACAAAAGAAATTTTGAAAATTCACAACTGCATCTTATTCTGGTGATCTCTCTAAACTGGGGGGTTTTGGCCCTGTTGGCCTAGTAACATATAGTTTATGTGGCACAGGACATCCCGAAGGATGCCAAAGAGAATTAAACTCTAAGCTAAATTCAGATCTCCTTTATTTCCTCTTCAGTATTATGGAATATGCTTGGGATTGCATGGCTTTTACTCAGAAAATGGTTCTTAGGGTTTCTTTAGGAGTTTACTGTGTTTTGTAGTAATGCATAGTATGAATAGAGAATGTATTTTTTTTTGGTAAATGTTTGTTAATGTTACTTTTTAGTGATGTGTGTAGTAGGAGATTCTGACCTGCAGGAGTATGAGGGTACATTTTCTTGTCCTGACTGTAATAACAGTGGTGTCAACCAGTGTAGGGTTTGGGCTGGTCCACTGGATGTGATGGTGTTTCAGGAGTTTACCTGAACTTTTACTGAAGAAGTTTACAGATGTACAAGCACAGGTACTTAGATCTGTGATGAATGGGAATCTCCAATGGGAGGACAGGGAGACACAAGCAGGTAGTGTGTAATATCCCAAACTGGAATTTGGACAGAACATAGTGTTGATCTGCATCCATTAGCACAACTCAAACGAAAAAAAAACTGCTGCCAGGTTTACAACTCTAACATACTGGCAGTGTTGATGTATAGGAACCATTATCTTTTGTTATGATTCTAAGCACTGGGCATCTCATTCTGCCTAGCTGATTCTATCTAAAATGGTTGCTTTTCTAGCCAAAACGGCTATATTTGAGATAGGATTTATGTTTGGCGTTCCAGGGTTGCCACCAGCACCCACACCTGTGTCAAGAGGAAGAGATTTAGAATCATTTACCTCCTATTGCCAGTGACTTGCTTTTCTGATTCACCACTTGCCATGTTAAGTGGTCATAGCTCTGTTTTGATGGCTCACTCAAAGCAGAGCACTTCAAACTCTGCCCTGGGATGATGGCTTCAGGTGATTCAGAGGAAAAAGCTGGTTCCACCTACTGAATCAACCACTGTCTTCACCACCCTGGGTTTTCCTGGACATCTGCTGTCCAAAAGCTGATGATGCCTCACCCTGCATGGCTTAGGAGGCAAGGTGAGATGACAAGACCATGCAAGAGGCCAAGGGGAACAGTTTTGTTTCAGTTGTCCACTTTCTGTCACTTACCTGCTGCTGAATTGCAATCTGCAAATTAAAGTGGAAGGCACTTGGTTGTGCTTGGTGTTTGTAAGAAGAGTAAATGAAACATTTCGTAGTTTGTTGAGGGGTTGTGATTGGAGGGGTGATGTGAGTGACCCCTGACTTAAAATTTTGGAGAAGGAGAGGGAAAGGTACAGTTGTCTTGTGGAAGTCTGGGTTGAACAAAGATTACCTAGAGGGTTATGGATCTCATGTCAGCTGTCTTTATTTTGCATCTTGTGTAGAGTCTCCATTAAGTTCACTTTTCACATGAAAGTTGAATAAAATTTGTAATGGTTAAATAATTTTAAGGAACCATTTCAGATTTTTAGTCAAATTTATTTAAAATATGCTTTGAAGATATTTAGAGATATATGTCAGAGTTTCTTGTATTTAGAAGTTAAATAAAAGAATTTAAGTTCCAAGATAAACATAAGAAAGCTATAAAAAATAAAACGAAGACTTACATGGAAAGTAATAATAATGAAATGAGAAAATTTAATTCACAGTAGTTGGATTTCATAAATATTTGGTACAATTTTACAAAAAAAAACATACAATGTGTGTGTTATAACATCTTTTTATCAAATTTGACTTATGTAAAAGATGATAGTGATACTGTTAAGCAAATTATTCTTAAGTTGGAACTTGGATAGTTTCAACAAAATAGCAATTTAAAATGAATTTGGACAGAAATGACTAAAATACTTCTATACTCTTCTGTGCTGTGAACACTGTGTGCAAAGAAATACATCATTTAGGTAACAAAGTAAGGCATTTGAAAGTTGCAAGTACCAGAATTAAGTGAAATAGATTTAGTTTATTCTCATGTATCTCTGTCATACATGTTGAATAAAAAAATTGTATTCCAGAATTACATGATAATATAATTGTAAACCATACTCACAAGTGGGAAAATTAAAATTATGTTGACAACCTTAATTCTGACAGTCATAATGTTCAATTCCTTGACTTTTTTTTCCAATGTAGCATTATTTTATTTGGATTTCTGTGTGGTTTTGATGGCTGCAAAAGCTCAGAGTGCTGATACTCCAGCCACTTACAGTATACCGCCAGGTCAGTTTGAACCCTGAAGTGTCAGCATGGGAGAAGTGCCAGCTGGCACTTGAGTTTTAGAAGTGCTGTGCTCTCCTGGGCCAGCCAGCCAGAACAAATCCCTGGCTGTGGTGGATAAGAACCTGTCCTGTGAAGTCCCCTCTTTTTCTATGTCACTTTTCCTTTCTTCCTCCAGTTTTGGGTTTGTGTGTTTCAATTTTGGTCTCCGTCAAAATAAAGAAGACTTTTTTCCCTGTTGTTCCTCTTGAGAAAGGTAGATGAGTGATTGAGTGTCTTTGTTGAATTGGGACTGGTTGTGTTGAAAATGGAGTTTGACTCCTTTTTTTCAGCACCTTCCATTTGTTCCTCCCTCAGTGAGGTTGAGTTTGGATCCGTTTGTGCCACTAATCAGTTATTTTCTCCTAATTTACTACATTCATTGTGCTTTAGCAAAAAAAAAACCAAACTTCTGAGGCTGATGGTACAGTGTTTGATGGAACCTGTTGTAGCATTTGTCCCTTTAAAGCTCTGTGTGGTGAGAATATATTTTTGTATCTTGCAAACTGTGTGTAGAATCTTGTCTGCCATTTAAACATTTCTGAGCTGCTGTGAATAAGCAAGAGGGTCTTTTTCATGGACCATATGTAATAGGTTTTAAGCTAGTAATATCCCTAAGAATCACATATATCTAAATTAAGCATAATTTCCAATTTCTTTAACCGTGGAGTTCAAATTTGTAGTCCAGGAATAAGTAAGCATCAATGAAACAGCTCATTGATTATTCTCACCTTATACACACATGTAAGCTGCCTTATAGGCATTTTTGTGCATGCATTTGAAATGCCCCATTTTAGATATCGGTTACAAACATGACTACTTTACTTTTCTGAACATAGATTTTTAATGGCTCTAAATGAAATTTAGGAGGAAGGAAGGATGTCCTTCTAAGTGGGGGCTACAGTTTATGGATACTTACTAGATTACGACTGATTGTAGTTGCGAATTTTTCAGGGCTTTATGAATTCTTCAGCCATGCTGGCAGTTCATCTGAGATCATGGCAAATGGAGAGAACCCTTAATTTAGAGCAAGGCATTGATGATCACAGTATTTCCCAGTGATGAAAACAGACTGGAGCATATAAAACAAGATGCAATATAAGCAGAAATGGACTCAAATTATTTAAAATTAGAAAATAATCAGGAAATCAAACTTTCAGACTTCTTTTCCCTCTCTGTGATTCTCTGAATTTCTCCTTGGGTGTAGACAGCCCTGTAAATGTTGCTTCTGTTTTTCCCTATAACCTGTTTCTGGCAGCAGGAGGTTTCCCTGGGTAGGATAGCTCACCAGATACATGGTAGATCCAGGAATTTCTTTGTCATTGTATTGGTAAGCAAAGTTTTGGAGAGCTGATATATTCTAGTGACCAGAATTAGAAGTATGCTCTATTTCTTGCATTTATTCTTTATTTTAAATGAAAGGCAGGCTTGGAATTATATTTTTCAAGAATTTTAGCTTTCTGTGTCATGAGTTTCAGGGTGTTTTTTAAGTCTACTCCCCTTGCATTATTTTTTAGTGCACAGTTTAGAATTCCTGTCTTTTTGGTACAATCAGAATAAAGAAATGTGAATTGTAAACACTATACTGATATAGAATTCTGTATCCTTTGTTAAGAATATTTACACTTCTTATTTAAAACAAAACATCCATTTTGGGAATTCTTCACGTCCTCTTTGTGTACTTGGTTGGATTTGTGTAAATCACAAGTTTGGTTTGTGCACCTTTTGAGAAGGTTGTTTGAGCCCAGTATCCTCTTAGCAGAAACTCTTACAAAGATCCCGTGGGAGGAAAATTGTCCATTGTGTTCCTTTGAAATCTGGCTATCTTTTTTCCTGAAGCTGGACTCAGGCAAGTTTATTCTTCCACGCAGAGATATCTTAGGAGGTTCCTGTCCTTTCTGGTGCCTAGGAAGCAGAGCTCAGATACATTAAATGTATTTGTTACCGTCATATAATCTGTGCAACTTCCCTGCAAATAGAAAGAATAATGTTTTCCCCAGCTGTTCATTTGATAGGATTCTAGTCCTTCATTTAGAGAAAACTGTGCTTCTCCAATTCCTATTGTTTGAACCATGGCCTCCTTTCTATACCTATTGTTTGTTTTGTCTTTTTTTTGTTGTGCACAACAGGTGTTTCTTTCAGACAGCACAGGCAGCAAGGCAAGGGCTTCCTTTATGGCAGATCTCTTGAGACTTTGATTAAACTCTTCTTTGTGATAAAAATGCCACTGCCTTTAAAGGAATTGCACGTGAAACCTGTATTTGCACGAATGCCTTCCATTCCCCTGCCCTCACTGCTTCTCTGGCTGTCTTTGGGTTTGGATGTGTTTGCTTTTTCTCCTGTTTGCCTCCACAGAGCTGATTCCTTTTTACCTTCCCAATACTGTGCTCCCCTCAGAGCCTGGATGCAGCCATGGGAATGGTTTAAAAAGAACAAACTGTTCCTACAGAAAGAGCTTGCTTTGCTCCCAGTGTTCCTTGTTACTGCCTCCACAAATACCATCACCTTGCCTCAGAGAAGCTTCCTCAGAGTTCCTCCGTGGGAACCGTGGGTTAGAGGCTGAGCACTTTCTCTGCATCTGCTGAAGCTGGTCTTGCTGTAGTGGGTTACAGGTACCCCAGATACTTTTCTGCCCGCCTTGCTTTTTTCTTTCACACAACCTCACCTGCTGTTGAGTAGGAGCCACTGCTATTCATCTGTTTTCGTGGCTTAGTTGTGGGAATACTTCAGGGAGATCTGGCAGTTGTGGCAGGAGCTTAGGTGTGTAGTAGGCAAAATGCACACATAAATCCTGATTCCACCTTCTCTAATGTACATTTTATATTCTTTCAACTTTGTGTTTAGAATAGGACTTCCACACTCCAATATGATCTTAGTGAATGACTCTCTAGATGTTAAGAAAGCCAGGAAAGGGAAAACCAAAGAGGGACAAGAGGCTTGTACTATGTTTTTGGCTGGTTCATTGGCTCATGTTGTTCGGGTGTCCTGACAGAATATTGCTGACCTATAATGCATTATTTTCATGCCCTTCTCTCCATGCCCAGACTTATATTGGTTGGAAGCCCCAGGCGTGAGCAGATACAAAGCTGTGTTAGTCACAGGAGATGTAATGGATGTCCTGGGAGCTGTGCCAAACAATTAAGAATATAGGCATAATGATTTACAGGGTAAGCAAAACCTCTAGAGAATGTTGCATCTGTACAGGCTGCCCCGTGAATCTGCAGAAGTTGAATAACTTGCACCATTTCAGTGTTCAAAAGACAGAACGTATCTAGGGAATGAGCATAGATGGTCTCTTGCTTTCAGTCTGAGACAGAACCTTCTGTTGGTGACTTTCTGTTGCTTTGATCAGTGGTTCAAGCTTCCAAAATGTCATCTACAGTGACATCAGATGCCCTCTACACAAAGTGTGTTTTTCCTCCTGCAGTTACAGTGGCAGGGGTGTCAGCACAGCCTGGATGTAACACTAGCATTGGATCTATTTTAGTGCTTCACTCCATGGCAGTGGCAGTGGCAGCATCTGTGGAAAATATGAACATAACTGTCAGAAAGCGTGTTTGAAGGGTGTTTAATTTAGAAACATTAAGCCCCCCCAGGCTGACATTTGCTTTAGCATGCAGTAGTTAACAGTGGAAGATGGCACTTTAATAATGCTATATAATACTATTTCCTAAAAGTCTTCTTTCTCGTGAAATGTGTTGTCTGCTTTTGGTGGCGTTTCGTTACTGATTGACTCAAAACCCATGAGGTTTTACTTGATTTTACCATAACATGTTGATTGAAGGAGCCTGAAATTCCCTCCTCTTGTTCAAAACATGAGCATTTAGAGACACTTTGTGCTGAAATAAATGACCAATATGAGGAAAAGCCTCACATGATGTTACAAAAATGTTACAAAACATAAAATCCAAACATGAGCATTTAGAGACACTTTGTGCTGAAATAAATGACCAATATGAGGACAAGCCTCACATGATGTTACAATTTTATCAAGTTCCACGTGACTTCTTCTGTGTATTATTTTTCTTAACATTTAAGGAACCTGGGCCACTGTTTTAATACTTAAATACAAAAAAACTATAGATTGCTTTTAAAAACCCGACTGCTCCGAAGGCAGCCATTTCTTAAGTTCAGGCACACAAATTTCACTCATGTTCTAAGAGCCTCACACCCTCATACCCATTTTTTTTGAGACGTCATCTCCCTGTTCCTTCAGGAGGTGCCCTTTTGTGGGAGGTTAAGCCTTCTTTCCACCAAAGGGGGACTTGAGGAGGCTTCCTTGGAAGCCTGTCATTGCTGTTCCTGGATTTCACGAGACAGAGATGCTTCCTGAGACATGAGTGAAGCTCACCTGCCCAGGAAGATTGCTGCTCGCCAGCCTGCTTTAAGACGGCTTTGCATGCAAAAGACTGATTTTCTTCGTTTTGGGACCATCACTCAGTGGAGTGTCAGAAACATGGAAGGATAAATACCGAGTTACATTAAACAGAGAAAAAAAAGCAGTCTGAAATTATCTCCTGGCTCCATGTTTTCTGAGGTTTTGCATTAGCAAGAGCGAAGTCACGGTGTGTTGACACAGTCTAATGTGCAATGACATAATACCTGGAGTACGGAGACAGCAAGAGGCGCAAAATCAAAGTTATCTGAGTTTTCACAGGAAAAGAAGGGATTAAACTTTGCTGGTTAAAATATGGATTTTTTTTTTTTTTAATAGAAACTATCCTAGTTCGATTGAGATAAACCTACTCAGATCTAATTCTATCCAGTCCCTGGGAAAAGTGGGCCTTAAGATGTTGAGCCTATTTGCCCAATCCCTTTTTTTTTGAAATAAAGATTAGGGTAGGAAGTTTGGTCCTTATCTCTAAGGTTCTTACTGCTTCAGAAGGAAACTGAAATACTTACATGAAGGACACTTTCTTGAACTTGTGATTTGTCTTCACTCAGATTATTTCAGAGCCTTTGGCAATGTAGATTGCCCACAATGCTTGGCTATTTTTGTTTTAAACCTCCTAGAGGAACTGTGATAAATTGTTGTTACTGCCTATTAAATAGTAGAAAGAGATGTCAAAATACTCTAGTGACTTGAAATTCAAATGTTACTTCCAGTGCATGGAAACTTTGCTCTGGAAGCATCATCCCTTATTTCATAACTGCTGGGTATGATTCTTCTCTGCCTTTTCATCCCTTGTAGTTAATTACAGCTCTACAAAATAACATTAAATCACCAAGTTTTACTTGCATTTCACAGTCTATTTGCACGGATATTTGTGTGTGATCCAGATGTTATGTAGCACCATCATCACTGGACCTTGCAATTTTTTTATTTTTTTTTTTCTTTCTTTTTAAAGCATCCTGTTTTTCAGACCAGGGGAATTGAGGACAGAGGGGAAGCAGCTTGCACATTGTTAGACTGTAGCTCATTGCCAGAACCAGGAACAGAACCCAGATTGTCAGGCGTCTCCCATTGGGCCACAATACAAAATGTGAACTGAAGTGCAGATTTATCAAAGATTCAGGCGATCTAGGTTTTTATCTTCTGTCTCCACTTTTGCTGGTTTACTACAGAATTTCCGATTTCACTGGAAGAAACTGAATGCAGAATGCAGTGTTTGGGGGTGGGGAAGGAGAATGAGGCAGGGAAACAGGCAGAAAAGACTCTCTTATTCCCTGAGTCAGATTTATGTTGGTGCCATTCCATTGAATCACATCAATAGAGTTTAATGCAGAACAACTGATCTGCTCCATCAGTAAAATGTAAGTGAATAAGTGGTAAAAAGTTTGTGAGGGTCTGTTCCTGTCCTCTTCAAGATAAGAAAACAATTTTCCTTGCATTTTTAGCATTTGCCGTGTTTCAGTTTTTCCAGATCCATTCATTGTAACAAAGCCAAGACTCTGTCAGCACATACCTTCCTTTTTGAAGCACCCCTTGATTCCATGAAAGCTGCCTAAACAAACCAGGATGTAAGGCCCTTACCAGTCACTATGCATGAGCCCTCTCCTCACCTTGACCACTGCTCAGTTTGTATTCCATTCTGGCTGTACTAAATGCCAGTGGGATGCCTGCCCTTGTGTCTCTTTTGTGCTGGATTGCTCTGCTCCAGCTCACAGTGGTTTGTTCACTGCCTTGCTTTCTTCTCAGTTTCTGGTACTCACCCTGCTTTCATGCCAGTCTCAGGGCTCTGGTTACCTAAGGCCAGCTTGTTGTATTTAACAGGCACACATGGCTGTGCCTCAGGCCTGCCTTTCCCATCTCTCCCCCTTCTCCTGTTTTTCATTTAATGGCTTGCTAATAATGAAACCACAAAGGCGACAGTAGGGGCAGCATAAACACATGCTCACCTACGGCTGAGTTGCTGATGTTTTAGAATTAAAAAACAAAACAGGATTATTATGATAATAAAAGCCAAGGCAGGTGCTGGGCACTTTGTTTATTTGCTGATTAAAACAGTCACAGTGTGACATCTTTTGGTCTAATAAACTAAAGAGGGAGGAGGATTATTGCATCCCCAAGGTATTGAGAGTACTTGAACAGAAAATATTTGAGGGCCATCTTATTTTAAGGGACACCATATATCACTGAGTGCTGGGAATATACCTGTTTGGCAGGGTGGTGGGCAAGAAGTCAAATATTCAAAATGATCAGTCAGCTGCCAGGGCATTCATATCCTTCTAATTTGGCTTGGTCTCTTGTTAAGACCCCAAGAAACATGAGGGAGAACTGTTTAAAGCTGTGCCTCTGCCACTGAGTAGGATGTCAGGTAGTGGAGGCAAGGTACATCCTGCCTTCCTTGTTTCTCCCATCTCCATAGTAAGATACCCAGCTTCTCTTAGGCGACCATGAGCCCTTATGCTTTCTTAAACCAATATTTTAGTGTTTTGGATTAGTTTGAAAAATCCTTAATCCTGTTTATCCTCCTCTGAACATACTGTGTTTGTATTTTTATAAAAATACTTTCCTAGATTTGTCTTTCCTGTTTTTTTTAATAAATCTGTTACTCCACGACCAGTAGAATTTTATTTTGTGAAAACAGGTTTTAGTCATAAGTGCCCTCATTTTTCTTTAGACTTTTTAAACTTGCATGAAGTTTTTGCATAGAAGAAACTTAGCTACGGTGGGAGTTTGATCTTTACACTTTTGTGTGTGTGTGTGTGTGTGTGTGTGTCACATGAATTCTCTGTATTATGCAATTAGCAGTTTCTTCTTGAGCCTGATGCTCTAAATCTGCAAGTGCAGTAGATACTTTCCCTTTGCCAGGCAGCTTCAGGCTAAACGTTTAGACTGCCACTCTGAGTTAATTAAACACCTATTTGAAGTTAAGCTGTTGAATGGTAAATAAAATAAAATGGTTGTTCTAGCCCCGTGAAATGGTTATTGAGGTTGACACTACATTTTCTGCTTTGTTCCTTTCTGCTTTTCCATCTCTACTTGCTCCATATGCTGCTTGTTTAGGAAGGGGCACAATATTTGACAGACAAACTACCTTTAGCAAAGGTAGTGCTGGCTGTTGTTTCAGAAAGTATGGATGCAGAAATAATGCTGGTAGTCCTAGTCAAAGTTTGAAATTTTGCCAGTGGAAAAAACATCTTTCCTTATAAGAAAAGCACAATTTCATCTCTTCCACTCCAGCTGAAAATATCAATCAGAAAAGGCAGCTATAGATCTGGCTGAAACAGTTCCCTGTAACTGCTATCCCTCTGGGATGAAAGAATATAGTGGGCTCTGCTTTTTTTCCTCATTTGTTTTCATTTTCCATAGTTATTCTAATTTTCTGCTGCAGTGAGAAGTAGGTATTCATAGGGTAGGCAGCTCTCCTCACAAGACACCTATGCCTGTCTTGCTACTTGTAGAAGTATTGGGTTTTCTTGGGTAAAAGTACAGTTCGCTGAGGTTGTGCAGGTAATTGAGGGATTCAGCGTTTGTTTTAAAATGGGGTGATAATCTAAGGCATAAAACCTTGTTACATTGATGAACTTCTAATTTTTTTTAGTGAAAGACTAAGACTTTTACCCGTAAGTATTTTAAGCGTGAAGTCTTAGAAAGCAAGGAATTGTTACAGCACCCATTATAAAAGAACCAATACAATCTTTTGTCTTTAGAAAATGTGGTTTCAGGAGAAAAAATTTGTCTAGGACAAATGGTCAAGGCAGAAGTATGGGTGTTTGTTAAAGATTATCACTTTCTTTAAGTTCCTTTGCATGTTCACGTGCGAACATACTTTTCTGCATTTCTGGAATTTACTGAAGTTGCATTACAGCATCTGGTGATTTTATTTAGCAGCCTCACATATTCTAGGAGAGGGGTGCTCTTGGACTTCAGAGGAAAAACAGAATGAGAATTAATTTCTTGTTCAGTTAGTGTCAGAAGCAGCTAGACATATGAAAGAAATTGGAATCTTCTTAGACTGCCTGTTTGATTTTGGAGGAGGCTTAGATGTTTACTGAAATTTCCAGCCTTTCGAAATTCACTTTTGAGTGCTTTGTTCATCGCTGCCTCTGGAAAAAAGTACATGTCCCCAAAAGAATAATGCGTCTTTTTTCAGCTGTGCTAATAGATCTCCACTGAAAATTTCATGTGTGTGTATGTGTAAGTCAGCACTGACAATTCAGCAAGGCACTAGGACGGGAATGTTTTTGGTTCTAATAGTTTTCAGAGTGTATCAATTGGGGCTTTTCCTTAGGTTGTATCCTAGAAAAACTATAGTCGTTTTTGTTCACATGACTGTAGCTTCTTTATCTGCTGAATTCTGCAGGGAAAGCATCTTTTTACTGTACTATTGCTATTAGATGTTCCAGTTTGGCTAAACATTGTACTTTTGCAGACCAGGTTGCAGCCAGCTCTCCCAAGCAGTTCTCCTTAGAAATGCTGTCTTTAAGTTAACAAGTGCAAACTTGGATGTGAGTTTTGGGTAAGTGTTTGCAAGTACATCTCCAAAGCCAAGAGACATCAGGAGAATGGATTTCACAGGGTACTGAGCAAGGGAGCCCCATTGTCTTCAAGTGTGTTTGCACACTTGCACAGAAGTCTGAAAAGGCAAAACCATTTTTAACTTCCCAGACGTCACTGAGCATAAGCATTATACTCATACATAAGGGAAGGTGAAGTTTGGAGGAGTTAATGGTTTTAAGTTAAGATACAGAAACCTGATTCTTACAGCTAAGCAAGATAAGACCATGTTGTTCTTCAGAGGGGACTGATCTAAATGATCTCTGGAGGAGCTATTTTACCATGGTTCCTTTTTGTCAAGCAATATGGTCATACCATGGTAAGATGGGATAATGGTTAGAAATCGTAAGGCAGCAAAATTTATTAAAAAACCCTTTCCATTAGTTACATCCTTGCTTTTTAATGACATTGTAAAGAATTGATATATTTTCCCTTTCTTCCTTGAAATACATGGAATGTTCTTTAATAACATTATAATCCTATCCACACTGTGGCTTGCAGCACATTATAGCCTCTGTAGAGTCTCAGATATTCTGAACTCTTAATTATTCGGTGAGATACAGATTTAAACCAATTGGATCGTGTACTGGATAACATACTAGTTTAGTCCTGTCCTCACTCTCTAATCAGAGTTTATATGGTACAGAGTTTATCTGGAAGTTGACCTGTGTCTTTTATCAAATTTAGATGGACTCTGTAGACAGTTAGCTGTCAAGCTTCAATGTTAGGCACCAGTCTGGAATACCAGGTGCTTTTTCATGGCCAGCAAATAAGAAAAGTGATAAATTAGTTGTGATTCAAGTGCCTTAATCTCTAGCTCGAGAGAACATAAATCTTGGACAGAGTCACTAACCTCAAATCAACTCATTAGATCTCTTCCCAAAGCTTCTCTGACTTCTCTGTTCTTTAACTTGCAGAAACATCATCATCCTCCCTGTCAAGCAGATCCATATTCCAAGAAACCATTTTGACTGCTTTCTCAAATCTTCTTTTCTAAAATCCAGCTTTTTCTTCTGCCTAAAAATTTCAGCCACTTTTTTGTCAATCTTACAACTTGATTACTGAGTCTTCTGTTGTCATTCTGTTGTCATTCTGTGTCGTTCTGACACTTCCATTATCTCCCTGTTCTCTTGGCAGGACATTCCCCAAACACCATAATCTTCTGTTGATATTATTGGACCCAACTCTTTCCTTTAGCCTAGGCATTACTCCTTGTTTTCCATGATATGAAATTACAGTTTGGTATTGTTTCTTCAAGGTTCTTCACAGGTCTTTCACTTATGTTTCTTCTCTCCATAGTTCATGCCCATTCTGATCTGCTCTGTTGGTGACACACACACACCCCTCATTGTTTTGTTTGTTCACTTTTCCTGTGCTGTCTTACACTTCATTCCAAAGTACCTCAAGTGTCTTGAATAACCTTTCCAGAAGGGTCCAACCTTCCATATTGCCCAAATTATTTCTTAAATTTTACTGCTGCTGTTGCCTATGGACAGTTAACAAGCTCATGAAATCTAAAGTAGATCCAAGCACAAAACCCTAAATAGTATTGGTAGACATCTACTCCTTTCTACTATATCATGTTTTCCACTTGTGGTATCTTGTCTTAAAAAAAGATATAAAACATGCAGGACTCTCTTTGATCATGCACAGTCAGATGTTGGACCTCTGGAATCCTTTGAACTTCCTCACAGTCTAATATATGGCGACAGTAATAGAAAGATTCATTTGACTTCACTTGCTTTCCTCTCCAAATCAGCCTGGATTCTGAGAGTGTTTCTGTGTGTAATACGGGAGAGCCATGTGATGATGAGAGTCACATCCCACCAATTACTTGCTACTTTATTGCACAAATTCCTGAAGTTTTTTCTTCTGATCAGTTAATTATCCAAGTGAACTCCATCTACATACGCACGGATCAATCCGTCCATGTATGTTAAAGACTTTTGACATTATTTAGGTTGAGGATTGTGATGAAATCTGTACTCAGATTTGGTCTTGCAGCATCAGTTTCTCACTGCTTCCCACTATCTGCTCACTCGAATTTATGTTGCTGCTAATGCCTGGACTCAGGAATGCTGAGGAGCAAAGGAAGCTTTTCTTTTCAGAGAAGATGTAACCAAATTTAAACTTACTTGTCCCGCTCCCATTCAGTATGGGCCTCATTGCAAGTGCACTTTGAATTGTCATCTCTAGCACACACAGCATTCATTCCCCTTATGCCACAGAAAGCAAATAGTGGCAAAAGGCAAGCTGTAATAAACCCAAAATCCACCTGATGTTATCTGTTCCCCTTTTGGAACTCCTGCAGCTTTCAGAACGTATGTATGCAGCTGAGTCAAAGAAAGGTAGTGGTGGGATTATTAGTGAAGAGAGCAGTTTAGGAGAAACATGAAAAGGGGACCAGTTCTTATTCTTATTCCCTTTTTTCCCATGCAATTAAAAAGAGAGAATTGTTTAAACATGCTTCTATCAAACTCCTTTCACTGGCCTCTTTTTCTCAGCAAAGTTACCAGCAGTTTCATTCATAAGATGATCTTGAAGGTTGTTTCACTGTCACTGGGATATCGTTAAAGTAACTGTGAATGCTCTAATGACCAAGGTGCATATGAGATGATCAATTGGAATAGAGATATGTTCAAATAAAATTACTGAGGAAGCTTCAGAGACAATGGCTTTCCATGGGATATGTGTTCTCTGTAGGATGCACTACATCAGCACAATGACTTGAAAATACAATAATTATGTAAGGCATGTTGAGCAAACTGCACTTACTAGACCTCTTTGAACATTTTGAGATGTTGATATGATGGGAGGAAAATATTGCATCAGTGCCATTTATTATGAAATTTTGGAAGTTCCAGGCATGATTTTTATTACCTTCTCAAGAGAAATTATCTGTAGCCNACAGCCTTTCTGTGTTTTTTTTTCTCCTAGCATTAGAAAAGATAAAGGGCGTGATTAGTGTGCACAAAGCCTCTGATCAAACCAGCACCAGGGTTTATGACAGGAGGTTCAAACACTTTATGGATCACTGGTGCTGACAGGTAGATCACACAAGCCTTAAACAGATGTTTANTGCCCTTTGTAGTCACAGAATTCGCTCATTTGGAGGTGTGAATGTCCTGTGTGGGGGACAAGCAGAGACCCTCCCTATCTAGCAGGATATTAAGACCATGGTAGAATGGCTGATGAATGTCAGACACCTGGAGGGATCTATTCAATTTAGAAATGGGTTCAAGCCAAAAAATTCAGAACCCAGTCTCAGATTTGAACGCTCTTGAATTCAAGGATTTTTTTTTTGCATAAAGTGTTTAAGCCACTCCATATAATTAATCAAATTGCAGAATTTAGTCTGGGCATGGAATACAGGCACCCCTAAAATGCAGTAGTATTATTTAGGGTTTTATTTCGATGGTCTGGAAAGCCCTGATCCAGGGTTTGACCTCTTTGTCATCAGCCTTGAAAGAAGCTGGTTCATAAGTGTGGGGGCTTTCTTTTTTCTATTCTCCTCCCCCATTTACTGTTTTTTAGTTCTTTTTAAAGAAATGTAGAAGAAAAGGTGTTTGTAAGCAACTTCCCAAATTATTTTTTGCCATCCACAAGTTTAGAGCTGCCTGTTTGAATATTTCCCAGAAAGTATTGTTCTTATGTGACAACAGGTCAGAAAGACTCTGCATTAATTACACTAACATATGGTTATTAACAGATTCTAGCTCAGAGAGCAATACTTTACAATGTTATCTTCCACATAGTCAGATGTTAGCCATATTGTCAGTGCTGGCAGCTATTGTTTCACTCATTTACTTCACAGAGCTAATTACTCCCTAATAATAACTTTACCTTGGAGTTTTTCACTTGCTTGTGCCAGCAAACCTGTTCACACTACATATGCTAATTATTGGCACTTATTCATTATGTTAAGATAGCTTTAAGTTCAAGCTGTGCAGCCTGGCTTTCGGTATGGAGCCAGCTGGCTGCAAAGTTCCACCTTTTTTTTTCTTTTTTTTTCTCCTTTCTTTTTTTTTTTTTAACTAAAGTCATTAAAAGTTTTAATATGGGCCTATCTTGTTCTCTTTACAAGATTCAGCCTTTCAGGAATTCAGGCTCATAGTTTGTTACTCATGGACAATTCCAAGTTTATAAGGAGCTCCTGGTTTTCTTTAACTATTTCTCAGAGCTTGCAGTGAGGTCTTTTCTGTTAAGTGGATTGTAAATTCATTTGTAATTTGAGCTATGAGGCCATTTACCAAAATGGCCATTAATTTTGTTCCTTCCCTCACCCAGTTCTATCTCCATGCCTGTTACATCACTCATTACATTTTCCCCCTGAAAGTCCCACAGCCTTCTCAGTGCCTGGTGATTTTAGTTTTGTTTATCTGTGCTTTGGTGTCCAAGGGCCTAAAACATCAATGAGCTTTGTATGGATGGATTCACTGATTTGCCCTGGGATCAGCGTAAGTATAGCAAATCAGATCATTCAGATTTGCAGCCTAAACCAGACAATTTTCTTGGGATTTGGTCTATTACATCTTTCCAGAATTCTCAATGATCCTTTTTCACACCCTAGAATAGAGCATATTTTTGTAAAACCCAGAGAAATGTGGTGTCTTCTAAAGATAAAATACTGTCCTTGATTTGCATGAAAAATTTTATGAATACCAACTGAACATCTATAGGGGAATCAAAGACAATTGATGGCTGATCCTGGTTAATGTTGTATATGAAATATGGGATGTTTAAAAATGGACTGGTTCAGCTGTGACTCTTGAGGAGTCCTATGTCACATCATCATCTAGTGCTTTTCCACTCTCTGGCAAACTGGTCTGACATTTTATGAAGTTTTTAAAGAAACTTTTTTTATCCAAGATAAGGTGAACATATGTGACATACCATTCATTTTAGATCAGTAGAAAGAGGAGACTGAAATCTTCCCCTATGTAAGAATTCAGTCCATAGAGGAAAAAATTACCTATTTCTGCCTCCCCATGAGCTCAGAGTTTTGTGTTCTGTAAACTGTTGAGCTGCCCTGATATTAGAACTAAAAGGGTTATTTTAAGCTGTGGTCTTGCTAATTTATTAGAAAAAAGTGTGCAGAAAACTGCCATTTGCCATCTTATCTTCCTGGTATGCACATTGCACACATTAGGGTTTCTCTCCATGCTAGTTGCAGTATCAAAGAAAACACGGATGAATTAAGTAAGATTATTTCATAAATAGGAAAGATGAAATCTCTCCTCTTCTGTACACGTGTACTTCCCTCCACTGTCAGCATGATTGGGTTTTGTGTACCTCAGTGCAGATTTTGGCCATAAAATAGGGGAGAAGAAGCAGGACAACCAAAACTGAAAGATAAGATTTAATTGAAATAAAAACATTGTTTCCTTCAACATCCCGTTTTACAGCCTTAGAGTGTTAGATTGGATTCTGTTTCTGTACAATTCCAGTATTATCAATAAAGACTCGGAATACAATTCTTAATAAAGCTGAAGCAAACAGACTTTTAGTTGGGCCATAATAGATGAACTACACAGATCATATTGACATGAAAGAAACGACTCATTATATTTAGAGAAAGTTTGAACCAAACCCTTCAAACTGTGATACAACTTTCTCAGGAGCTGACCTTTTATGGGAGGCCAGGCCTAAATGCCAGATCTGATTTCACTGTGGAGATTTGGATTGAGACTTGGAACTTTGTGGCTTAGAGGAGCGTTAAAAGAGCCTGGTATCACTGCTCAGGCAACTGCTGAATTTTTACCTTGGTGGCCTTCTGCTTTCTTGATAGACTTAAAACATTATGAAAGTAGCTGTACCACCTAGCAACAAAATATTACCACTTTATCCAAGGAGCTGAAGTGGGTCATGGCTGAAGAAGCTGTACTGGAAAGCTGTTGGAGTATTACAGGGCTGTGACTGGGAATCCTGGTTCTAAGAAGAATGGGAACAGGAACTTGGAGAGCCTCTGTGGTCAGTTTGGCTGATCTTCAGATTAGTTTTGCCAGTTTAGGCATGGTATTTCAGCAGTGGTAAATCACAGCAGTTAGAAAAGACATCCAGCAAAAATGCTGTGACAGAACACTTAGGAACTTGTTTGTTTTAAAGCTGTTTCCTCAAGGAAAACTGAGAGAGAAGACTTTTTTTTTAATAAAAACGTAGTTCCTCCTCAGATATTTGGCACTCCTTAAAATCTGCTGAAGCCTGACAGACTATTCCAGTGTTCTTAATGCACCTGAGAGTTACTTCCCAAACATGCCTTTCCTTATGCTAGATCTTGCCAAGATCTTTTGTATAAACCTCATTTGAAGTTTCTAAGACACAGGAACGTGGCATGAAGGAGCTCTAGAAGAAATTTCAAAATATGATTAACACCTCTTTCTAAATCCCATATCACAAAAAGATCTTGGCCAAATTGCCTGTAATTCAGCTGAAAGTATGTTCTTTGACAGCTGACCACCTGTAAAGGCTTTGGAGGATAAACGGCCTCTCGAGAGATAGGAGGAACTAGTCAAAAAGTGTCTAATCTAGGCATTTATCTGTGCTTTGAACCATGCACTCTCAATTCTTGGGTTTACAACAAAAAACCAATCTAGCTTGTAGCTATGGGCAGCCTGTCTGTGTTCTACATAAAGCATGTGGGAGACCAGGAAGCATGCACTGGACTGATGCACTAGAGAGGGTTTATTGACTGGCTTAGGAGGGATGTTTTACTTGCCATTTGTGTGTTCTGCTTGGTATCTTCAACTAATAGCTATGAAACCTTTATGCTGCCTTATATTGTAACATTTTGTGTGAAAGGAGCCTAATTTAAACATCTGTTTAAATAGATTTTGGAGTGTTTTAGAAGAGTTATTGGGATACGTTTTTGAGTTCTCTGCCGTTAAACTTTTTTGTACCGTAGTCAAATAAACTTACATAATTTACGTGGATTAGCTTTTCTGTAAATAATGTTTTGATGGGAGTTTAGTGTGTGGAGTTGCCTCAAGGCTACATGCACATGTTGTGGGCCACATTAGGAAGCTCTAGAAAGTCTATTTCTTTTAATAATCATAGAATCATGGAATAGTCTGGGTTGGAAGTGACTTTAAAAATCATCTGGTTCCAACTTCCTGCCATGACACGTTCCACTATCCCAGGTTGCTCAGAGCCCCATCCACTTGGCCTTGGACACTTCCAGGGATGGGGCATCCACCACTTCTCTCAGCAGCCTGTGCCAGGACTTCACCACCCTCACAGGGAAGAATTTCTTTCTAATATCCAATCTAAACGTGCTCTCTATCAGTGTGAAACCATCCCTGTCCTGTCACTGCATGCTCTTGCAAAGAGCCATCTCCATCTTTCTGGCAGGGTACTTTACAGAAACGCTTTCATTTTATCTCATACAGGTTGCAAAACAGAAAAGCTCCAAAGTCCCTCTGGTGTTTGACTGGGTATGGATATTATTACATGAGAAGTTGGGAAGGAAAACGCATGTGTCTGTCAATGGGCTGCAGAGAAAATACACTTCCAAGAGACTTGGGGCTGCATGATTCCATCCCCGTTCAGGAGAGTGTGTGCTGTGCAAGTGAAGCTGTCAGATGTATGTGCTAAATGCTGTTTGTGTTCTGAGTCGAATTTCCCCCTGGGTAGCACCATCTCTCCTCTGGTACATGCCTGCCTGCTTTGCATATGCGTGTGGACTCCTGTGCGTGGGGCATCTGTTTCGTGGGTACGATGTGTATAAATATATGTGTAAATATCAGTACATGTGCACATACACACACATTTACATTTTGAAATAAATACCAGAAAGGAGGTTTAGAGAGAGCTTCTCTCGTTCACTTGTGTGATGTGTGAGACGTGTGCACACACATCTACTGGAGAAACGTGTGTGTTTATGTGTCTGTGTGGGCACAGATGATGCACGTGTGGATACAGAGACAGGCAAACATGCACCACTTCGTAATGCATTAGGTGCACTTGAATCTCTAGGACTCACTGTGAACTTTTATTAGAATATCAGCATAGACTTCTTGTAAAGATCATTAACTTAGTTATTCTTTCATTTTTCTGGCTGCATATTGAACATATTGAAATATCATGGAGACTTAATCCACTGGCTGAATCTGAGGCAAGTTAAATCCCTGGGAATATCAAGGTATGCAGCTCGACCAGCCTGTGGGTGTGCTCGACTGGTCCTTCCCTAATAGTCAGTCATTTCAAGCCAGGACAGACATTGTCAGATCATTCTCTTGACCAGATGCTGTTCCAGGACAGAGCCAAATCACTGCAGCTCTTGAAAAAAGGCTTCTGACCTAAACCTAAGGTGCTGCAGCACTTCTGGCTGTAAAATAAAGGTGTGGAAACCATTTGATAACTAAAGATGCTTCTTTCTGATTACTTAATAGCGTGGTGGGAGTTTGAAGCTTGTCAATATTGTCATTGACTAATATTGTCATTTGTCTGTGAAATGCCGTGCTTGGCACAGAGGTGACGAAGCAGTGTGTTTTCGCCCGAGTCTGTGTGTCTCGATGCATTGTTCAATTTGTTGCGTCAGGACGTTCTGCAGTGCAGCCCTGAGGGACCCTAGGAAAAGCATTTGCAGGCAGGACCTTGAAAGAAGCCCAAGCTCAGCATAATTGTAGCCAAAGGGTCCCACAGAAGGAGCGTCTGTGTGTGGAGCCGGAGCGTCCAGCTGTTCTAAGGAGGATTACCAGGGCTTTAATGGAGAGCACAGATGGAATCAGTACTATTGTCCAAAGTATTCTGGGGCAGAGGCTGAAGTGTGAAGGATGATCAGCGGAGAGCTGATTGGAAAGGAAAAGGCGGGGGGGGGGGGGGGGGAAGAAAAAAGAGGAGGGGGAAAATAAAATCCCCTTGTTCTCAAAAAAGCAAAGGGATTGATGCTGTCCAATGGTGAGGGTGAGGAGGAAATAGTTCCCAAAGCTTGCTTTCATGGTTAGCAGGCATTGTAAAGATGGCACAGGTCATGTGTTGGGTGCAGCTGTTTGGAGGTTCTTACAGAACTGTTAGAGACTTAGCAAGGCCCATTATCAAGGCACCAAGGCAGTTTTACTGGATATGGACTACTGCAATTGTATAAGCTCTCCATTGTGTGGGTACTAATTTAGAGTGCTACCATAAGCCAGCCATACAATCCAGGCTGCCATGAATGAATGAGTCATCCTGATGAAAAGGCTCAGAGCAGACAGCTCTGCCTTTTAGTCTTAAAGGGACCCAGTGTGTTCAGAATGGGTCACATTTTAATGAGCAAACTCGCTGGAAAAATATTTTAGGCTCAAACTGCTAAAATAATCCTTTTCTTTTTGGAGAAAGGTATTGAACCCAAAGACTTTGGATAGTTTTTCATTTGCCTTACCACACCGTAGACGTATCTTTACTTACTGATTTTTTTATGCTATAGTAAAGTGTTAGTATAGTAAAGTCCTTGTATAAACATTACAGGTATCAAGACCACTGGGTAAGCCAGCAATTTATGTCCTGAACCATTCCTTTAGGTGCCAAAGAGCTCCATGATTGTTTTATTAAGAAGCATTTGGCTGCAGTAAGGTAGCTGGTTTTTTGTTAGTGATGTCCATGCACAGATACAAACGTGTTGTTATGTTGCATCACTGCCTTTTTATTGCTTTTCCTGTAAAGGATATGACAACAGTATTAGTGATGCCTCAGGTTTTAGCTGTTATATTTTTCAGATTCTGTGCTGCTTTAGTGTGTAGTTCTGAGCTTCATATTATGGGATAGTAAGCTCTCTTCACAGAGTAGGGAAACAAAACAATTCCTTTCCTAGTTTGCAACCAAGGACAGCCACCCAAATCTCAGGCCCAAGAGCGTAAACAACATGGACTGAAGAGAGAAAAACAAGGAGGAGGGACTTCATAACCTGAAGCTATAATTGGACAATAAACCCCAAGATGCAAATGGACCAGAACTTATAAAAGTGAGAGACTTCGTGACCGGTTGTGCATTTTGTGACCATTTTGGTTCATCTTGGGTGTAGCCCTGGCTGGGTTCTTGTACTGCCCAAGGTGCATCAATTGAGGCCTTCTAATAAATCCCTACTTTAACTCCAGCTAGATTCTGTTCTAGGTCAGCCTTCTCAAGGCATCATTAGGAACTTTAACATAGTTGCAGCTCTTTTGGAAAGGTATTTTTCCGTAGAATTCTTACCTGCATGGCTTAGGGTAACATCAAAAAAGAGAATCTTCTCTCTGATAATGGTACTCCAATAGCCTTTGGGAACATCCAGGTGGAGAGACCCAAAAGTGCTTCTGGAGTTCCTATGCATGTCTTGTCCAAATATCCTTTAGACAGACCTTTAAGAGCCTTAGATCTGAAGCTTTGAGGGCATCTAAACATACACAGCACCTGCTGGTGTAATCTGAGTACTTTCTGTGCTTCTCCTCTTGTGCACACCCTGGATCTGCCCTGGGTTAAACACCTGAATGCTGAGCTCCTGCCTAAGGGTCACTGCAGAGCAGCTTTGGTAGCACCTGAAAGGTGCCTGGAGCACAGTGGCAGGGTTGTGAAAGGTAGTGCCTTCCTTTCCCACATACACCAGTTAATAAAGGGGGATAGTCCTTTTTCTTATTCTTCTTTTTTTTTTTTTTTAATGAAGTATCCTGGTGAAAGCTTAAGAAATTGAAAGAACTGGATTGGTGGATTGGGACTTCTGTGTCCTCATTGCAATTCCCATTGTGTCTCCCTCACCTCATGAGAGACAAGGCCTGTCTCCTCATCTGCTGAAACTGGGATTTAAGGAAAACAAGATGTACTTCTCATGTCATAAACGGAGTAAAAAAATCGGTGCCATAGCTCAGTGTCCTGCTGATGAGGACATTTGGACCTGTGTTCTGCTCTGTAGATGCTTTGTGCTTTTTAAAAAAATTAAATTATCATATATGTATTAAATTAATTTTTTTTCATTGCTTCTGCTGAGTGCCATTTGGGTTAATTTGTATTGACTGCAGCAGAGCAAAGACTCAACACAAAGTTCCTACAGGTCAAATTTTGCCCTTAAAAAGATTATGATTGTTATAAAGTCCCTTTTCTGAGCTGAATACTTCTTAAAAGCTAAAGGCATTTTAAAAAATCAGTTATTACTTGATGTTTTCATCATGTTACTGCTGATTTCCTTTCTGATCTGACTATCAAATTAGGTTTATTGAGTCAGTTTTGTTTAATTAGTTTAATTTTACTTGTCCAGCAGCATTGCCAGAGTTGTACTTTTTAGAGTCACAACTCTGAATGAAAATATTCCCAGTGACTGGCAAGACAAAACAAAAAACAAAAGTGGAAATGGAATTACTAAAATATTTATATTTGCTTGGGTAAAATGCTTCCAGAATTGAAATCTGGAGCAGAAAATTTGTAAGGATCCTGATAATTTGGCTTGCTAACTTAAATCCATTCTTGCTGAGGTCTCAGAATTTCTGTTCACTTTACTTTGTGTCAGGTCTACCACACAAACCTAAGCGTCTGTCTTTCCATAGGAACAGTACTAGGAATAAATCAATTGATCAGAAAATTCCTTTTATTACTAAAGAGAAATGGATGGCTTAAGAGCAGAACTTAAAAACAAAGCCTGAGTGCCCAAGGTTTATGCTTAGAAGAGATGGATAGTGTCACTGTGGTAATTCCAGAGCTTTTTACAGTGCTCCCTTGCATCCTTCTCTCCCAGACACATCCCATCTACCTTTCCCTTTAGTATGCAAATGCACAATTAAAAGCAGGTAAAGAGGAATATGCTAATAGAGTGTGCTGCTAATAATTTATTTTCATTAATGGGGAGTATGTGGAAGCATCCCAAAGAGCAGAGATATGCTGGAAAGTTATAATAGATAAGAATCTGCTCACTGCCTTTATGTAAGACAATAGATTTTGTGAATATTCTGCTTCCTCTCCAGGCAGTGAGCTAGTATGGTTAACCAAAATTGTTGAGTAATTGTTCTGTGGTTGAGAACAAAATGCTGAATTTAACTGTTCCCAGCACAATAATTGTGTGATTACAGCATTTATGTTGCTGGCCAAAAGAACAGTCATTAGGTTTGGAAGACTTACCAAAACCACAGTCAGAGGGAAAAAAATGCAAATCACATGTAAATTGTCCTCTAATAACTATAGTGGCTTAAAAATTGATCTAGGAGTATGGTATGTGCATATTTAAAGGCAGTCAAGCCAGAAAAAAAAAAGATTTTACATTCAGGAACTACTTCAGACTAGGAAGAAAATACCCAAAGATTATTCATTTTCATTATGCTGTACTTTTCCCCCTGTAGTGAGATCCTGCTTTTCATACATTATGCATGTATTGTGCTTTGTGAATGCTGTTCTGTTTTCCCCTTCTGCACACCTGTCAGGAATTCTCTGGGATTGGCAGGTAGGGCTGCCACAACCAACCCTGCCTCGGGCCGCACCCACTCAAGGCGCAGTATCAAGGAGAGGCAGGCAGCAAGTGTTTATCTGATTGCTGTAATCCACCAGGAAAATTAAAAACTGATTTATGATGGTAGATGGCCTTGTGAGGTAGGCAGTTTTCTTCTCCATTGCATGGTCTATATCTACAAGTGCCAAGAAAACAATTGCATATAGACTTCTTTTTTTTATTTTCCTTTTTGAGGCTTTCCTCATATTTTTAATAATAAAAGAGGTAGAAGAAGACAAGGGAGAACTGAAGGTGACAGCAATGGAGAAAAAGATACAATGTTTTGGGCAATCAAAATATTTGTACCTGCAATTTAGTGGAGTAAAAAGCTGCAGAATTTGGCTAGCTGCTTACCTGGCTGTACACAGAAAACAGATGATGAGATGTCTAACTTTTATCACTCTATCTACAGTTAATTATGCTTTAACTGTATTGCTGTCACTAGATTGTAGGCACAAAATTAGAGACTGTCTTCAGCCCTATTCAAAAAATGTTCCCAAACAAAATTCTTGTGAATAACATTTTTTTATGAGGATTTTGGTAACAAGGGTATCAGGATGCTTTGGTAACAAGCATCAGGACGTGAGTGGAAGAGTGGTGATGTATCTGTTGAAACAGTATTTGTTCTGCAACTTGAATCTTGCTTTTGAAATCAAACTTTAGATGGTAAACCTGAACTCTGCTGAGGAACAATTCCACTGGCAGAAGAGACAGTCAGAGACAAGTCTGAACAGCTGAGATTGAAAAGAGGTCTTTATTATGCATGTCCCTGGCAGTAATTAGAGGCTGTCCAATACTAAAGCTGTGTTTGCTGCAAGGATTTCTAATAACATGTGGTCAGAGTTTTCCTGGCCATTTGTTCATCATGCAGAGATTTTTAAGATCTTATAGAAAGCAATAAAACTCAACATACAGTAGTAACAGTGATGATGATGATGATGATAATATATTGTCTTCAGAAAAGAATGACAATGGGTTGTTGTAACTACTTGTGCTCTGAAACTGGTGTCACTGGAGACCATACTTATCCTGAAAGATGTGTCTGATTTAATAATAAAATTGGAGGAAGAAGAGGGGTCATTCGAAGGGTTTAGTCAGTGGATTTTAGACTAAGATTTTATGAGCAGACCCAGTTCTGCAAGAGCCTACTGATCAAACCACAAAGGATGTTGTTTTCCCCTGTAGTTCACTAGATTGTATACAGTTTTATTAACTATGTCCCTCAAGCTTTCAATTCAAGGGAGGCAAGAGGAGGTAATGACTTTTAGTGCAGACACTTTTTTTTTAAGTCCTTTAAGTCTATTTTTTTCTCTATTTTTCTAGATAATATGATTTTAAGTGGATGGCTTTGATAAGACTTTCTTGTTTGTTTATAGCATTGCACTGTTCAGCAGCTGAATGGGTTTTGAATTTCTGCCCACTACATGATATTAAATAACCCCTGTTTCTTCCCCGTCACCTACACACTGAAATTGCTGCATTTTTTTTTAATTAATGATATTCCATTTGTCAAAGAGATACTGAGTGAAAACTACATCTTGGAACCTTAGGGGTTTGTTTGAAAGAGTACCCTTAGCGTTGTGTCAAAAATGAGGTCATGGAACTGGCCATCATCTCTGCACCACTAAGTGAAGTGGTTTCCTAATTTGAACTGTTCTCCCTGTTTCAGTTTAACAATGTGGGGGTTTGGAACAGAAAAACACTACTTCAATTTATACATCAAAATCATTTGTTACTGGTGTTTGAATATATTATGGAAAAATCAAAAGGGGTAAAGGGAGAGCTGTAGCAGCTGGCCTTAAGACAGATTCCTCTGGATAACTTCAAATGACAAAAAATACCACTTTTTTACATGTAATGGCATCATCCATGCTCTTGCCACTCATTTCTTGATCTTTTCAGAAAAATTCACTAAAGAAATCTTTTGTGAATAGCCTCACTCCCCAAAAGCTGCATTACTTCAGTCTAGACAGGGGTAAGAACCATGGTTAGAATAAATTTAGAAAATATGTAGAAATAATTTGTGTATTATTTTAGGAAATTACTTAGAATGAATTACCTAAGCTGCATTCTCAACCTGAAAACAATTTTGGGCAGTTTTTTAGCTGAGCATTTTACGGTCCTGTTGGCACCCTTTGCACAAAAACATTCATGACAATACTTTGGTGTCAGGATGAGCCCAAAGGTGCCTTGGAAGCACTGAAAAGATGGCAAAGTGGGACATTTCTCCTAGGTCACTGAACTTACCTGTCAGCAAATAGCCAGGCTTCCTGCCTGTGATGGTGTGTAGCACTAGAGTTTATTTCCTATTCATTTACTTTAGTAAGTTAATAAGCTTCCTTATTCTGAGCTGAATCTGTCAAACTGTTGACTTCCAACATTAATGGAAGTTCTTGAAAAGTCATTTTTGGATTATTCTTCTTCCTCTTCTCCCTCTCTTTAAATCCCATGCCAGTTCTGAGCCCTCCCACCCATTCCTACTGTTTTTTATAGTCTAGCCGTTGATTTATATTTTTAAAAATTTCAGAGTCAATCTTGAAAAAAAACCTGGGCTCCTACAGGAAAAGTCCTCTTGATTCTGCACTTCTCTCTTGACCACTCGGACATCCTCGAATAGAAACATCCCCTATTAGCAAAACTGCCCTATTTGCTCTTCTCTCCTTCCTCTGCAGCAGTGCTTCCTACGAGACCTGCTTTCCAGAGCTGCTTTGACAGCAAGCCATCATGCTGTTGCACAAAAACTTTGGATTGGGTGAAATGAGAGCACTGAGTTGCCGAAGAAGTGACTCTGAAAGGAAAGAGTCGCCTTAGCACACACATGGCAGAACTCAGCCACTTCAGTCCTTTTAAACAGAGTGTAGAAAATCAGAAGGAAAATCATACAGATGATTTCTGAAAGGGTGCTTTCAACAGTGTCAAGGGAAGTATATTGCTTTGTATCCCTGATTCTTTCTGGCATGTACAAATAAACCCATAGTTCATTATTATATTTTGAATAACTGAACCGATCTATCATAGATCAGCTAACTCTAGAAAAAAGTACACATGCTGCTCAAGGAATTATCCTACATGCTGTCTTTTGAATCACATCAGGAAACCTCACACTTGTTTTCTTTTCTCTGACAAATGTTTCACTGCATAGCTTTCTGCTGGAACCATCAGCACTAGTCCGGACCTCACTGGGAAAAGCGTTAGCCAGGCATATGGAAACTGTGCTCTGTCATATGCTGCAAGGTGGCATCAGGCATTCATGGAAGTTCAGAGATTTTCCGCTTTGAAGGAGGTGACTTTATAGATCAACTCTTGATCATGACAGTTGCACTTAAAGAGCAACTTGCTGGTAGCCAGCAAAAGCACAAATAGAGAACAATACAACATATAAATCAGCAGTTTTGACAGCCAGGAGTTTGTGGCAGATTTCAGTCCTGGTTTGTTCTTTTAGGAAGGGTACTAACATTTAAACAAGGTGCTCAGGTGCTAGGAAGCTATGCCATGAGAAACACAGTGTTTGTGTGAATATTAAGTAAGGTGAAATAAGACAATTTGGCCAAAACTGTGGTCATTGTGCCTCAAAAGCCCATTTGCTAACTTCAGCCTCTTCGTGAAACAAGTAGCTCAATCCACCAAACAATTCGTCTTTTTCTTCTTCTAAAGATGAAAGAGCAAATTATTTTTAGTGTTGCTCTTGAGCTGGAATTAGAAGGGGTTCTTTTGAGAGTGCACTTCAGTCTTCCAGTGTAGCTGTTACCTGAATTACAATCACTTGCTCTGAAAGTCCTGATTTTTGCCAGAGAACCCCACTCACTGGGCTGTTGTATAGTCAGGAGCAGCCCTTCCTGTGTGAACTCTTAGGCTTTTGTCTTAAAACAGCTGCCTATTGGAATGAATTCAGGTTCATGTTCTTTTTATTTCAGGTGGTCCCTTCAGTTAGGCTGTTTGTTCCAATACCTTTGTGGCAGAATTGCCCTGTAGGTAACTTACATGCTAAGTTGCACAAGCATGAGTACTTGTTAAATCTCATCTCAATGCAAAAAATTCATCTTACTGCTTTTCTCTCCTCTCTGTGTTTTTTCCATACTAAATCAAATACTTAAAGAAATGTTTTTAAGTTCTTTATTCTAGTTACAGAAATGAACAAATGATCAACAAATGAACTGCCTTTTTCCTTTGGGAGTGTCCAAGGGCTGTTCCTTAATGTGAAAGGTTCCTTTGGCTTCTGTCCTGCAAAGTGCTGCTAGAGGTTTGTCTGTCAACATTGCATTTTGTTCTCTGATATGAACTGGAGGAAGAAAGCCTTGGAAGGAAGTTATCAACATGGAAACAGCTACTGTCTGTATTATTTGGCAGTTTAAGGCACTTTGCTGCACTTTAGTTAAAAAGGCTGTGTGTGTTAATTTACAGACTTTATGATGAGATGAATTTGAGATGGATGCTGGTAGTGACATCTGGGTTCTCTTGCAGGACTGAGCAAAGGTGAAAAGTTTCCAGCCTGGAAAGCCTTGCTTTTTTAAAATGAAAAATGCTTATGTATTTCCTCGAGATGCATTTCAGTTTTTCTGAAAGTTTGTTCCTTGTGTTTTCAGTGTGCCAAGTTGCATAATTATTAGGGATTGTCTCCATATTCCATTAAACTAATAATTTTTTCCACACCATCACTCCAAATAAAACTCTCCTATGCTAGTAGAGTTGTGATGGGGAGCATGTGTTAGGTGTGTGTAGTGGATGATGGAGGTGTCTCCCTAAACCCTCTCATTCATTCTCATTAAAAGATTACCACTGTGAGAGCATATTTTCTGCCAACAGTATCACTGTTTGCAAACAATTGTGAGAACAGTGAGAGTTGCTGAGTGAACTGAGATGTTTGGACAGGGTAAATTTTGGTAAGTACTTGGTATGAATTGTGTAAGCCTCGTACACAGCAAAGGGAAGAATAATATTTAAGGCCCAAATCATCCACTGCAGATGAGTGAGAAGAGTTTACAGGTGGTGATTAGGAAAAAAAAAAAGCATCTCTGCTTCATGCCATCACCTTCTGCTTTGCATCCTGAGCATTCGGTAAGCACCCCATAAAAAGGCACCTCAAACTCAGTAGGAAGAGGGATCATTCCGTAACCTGGATAGGCAGGGCTTCCTGCTGTATAGGCTCAGGACATGCTTATGTCAGTTTAGGCAACTGATAGAGAGAAGAAAAAGAGAAAAACATTTTCTTATTTTAAACATCACTGAAAGGGAAAATAGCAGATTGTTAGTTATATGGGGACATATATTTTTATTTTCCTTAAGATAGACTTAGGGAGGGGGATGAAGTAGAGAGAAAGAGGGCCAACACATGTGCTAATTAAAGAATCCAGTCCTTCAGCAGAGTGTGTGTCACTGAGAGCCAAGTGTTTCTGGAGGAAGGGGGACAAATGCAATTAAACATGTCATTTTTGAAGGACAGATTTGTGTTGCTGCATGTGAAATGTGCATTGCATTCTTCCCTAAAGAGTAGAAAAGATGCTTAACTCATAAACAAGTCACAAGCAAGAAGATATTCATACAACAGTTTGAAGTTAGTCAAATCATTCATGTGCATCCACCGTTCTAGGAATGTAAAATGTGAACTTACTTGAGGCAGCTGAGAAGAACTCATATTAAAATAAAAATTAGCCACCCTTCTACATGAAGAAACCACGTAAGAGTCCATTTCAGCAAAGATGCTCATGCAGCTCCTGAAGGGCATCTTCTGAAAAGTTCAAGAGTCAAGTACTGTTCAGAGTTTTGTCAGGTTGTAGAGAAGAGTGTTGCTTTTAGCAGCTATTCTTACCCATACTGAGTAATTCATTATCCATCACCAGCTCACCAAAATGAATAGAGTTGCTTCTGAAGAACTAGAGGGGGGTGCATTAGCAGTATTTGCCCCTCAGTGGAAAACGTTATATATATGTATATATGTATCAATGCTGGGAAATGCATTGAGATATTTACCTTGGAGAGAGGAAAACTTAAATAAAAGTTGATGCTAATAAATATGTAATGAACAGCTGTGGAAATGAAATTGGTGGAAGTGTATGAAGAAAAAATAGATAAAGCTAATAGCAGCTGCTATTTTACGGGCTTAGGTCTGCTGAAAGTATGGATTTATGTTACTTGAGAAATGGTTTAAGCCTTCTTGATTAAGCAAGAGTCACGTGCGAGGCGAAATTCTGAACTTTAAAGATTCTGTCTGGATGCGGGGGCATAAAGGATCAAAATAAAGTCATGCATGCTTCCCTGATTCTGGCATTCTCTAAGCCACAAATGTCTAACTTTCCAATCTTAATGTTTCTTTAAACACTTTTCCCTGTGTAGCTGTTTACATAGTGACCGAAAGCACACATGACTTTTTACAGAAAATAGAGCTGTAGTTGTCAAGAGTTTGCAACCTAAATTTGTGGAAATCACAGCAAGAGCTAGTAACAAACAGTAGGGGTAACTGTTAAAAACATACTGGTTGGTGCTTAGGTAGCTGTGGTAACCATACTATGCTACTGAAAGTGGATAGGAGAGCAGAATGTAGGTGGAAATACTATAATTATAATGAAGCTGGAGAGAATCCTGGAAATATTAACTGTGACTATGTTGAATGCAATGTCTTTGTGTGGTTGGATTTGTTATGGTCAAGTCATAAAGGACATGCACAGATTTGTGAAGATGCTGTCCCAGGCTTCAACAGCTTGAATTGGTTCCAAGTTTGCCAACAAATTTCTTTTGATATGGTAAGCCATTTAGGGCCAGATTTTTCAAAGGCACTGAAACAAATAAAGATACATTGAGGCACTTTTCAAAATCAAAAATCTCTCCAGGCAACTGTGGGTGTCCCAGTTTCCCACTTGGAGAGTAGATTTACTGTTAGTTGCTTGTCATGTGCTCATACTGGTTTTTGCATTGTTAAGTTCTTTAGGGGTGGTCTCTTTTTTGGATTTTCAGTAGCAACTATGAAGGTTTCATGGTTTGACACTGGCCAAATGCCAGGCACCCATGAAAGCCACTCACTTGGCCTCCCCTGCCACCGCTGGGCAGAGGAGAGAAAAAAATTAAATGAAGGGTTCATGAATTGAGATAATGACTGGGAGAAAACACTCCAAGGGCAGAACAGGCTTAACTTAGAAGTACAAAGTGAATTATTACTAACAAAATCAGAGAAGGATAATAAGAAGTAAAATAAGCCCTAAAAACACCTTTTCTTCCCCCAACTCCTGCCTCATTCCCACTGACAGCACAGGGGACAGGATGTGGAGATTTTGGTCAGTTCATCACCCAAGTTCTTTCGTTGCTCAGGGAGAGGAAGAGAAATCCTTCCCCTGTGAGACTGTGGGGTTCCTTCCCACGGGGGACAGTTCTCTGTGAACTTCTCCAAATCTCACAAGCAGCAGTCTTCCCAAAACTGCTGCAGCATGAGTCTCTCTTTGCACGGGGTGCAGTCCTCCGAGGTCAGGCTGCTCCAGCCTGGGAGCAGGGCCCCTTTCTCCCCTGGGTCTCCCACTGGATCCCAGCCTCCTCCAGGCATCCACCTGCTCCAGTGTGGGCACCTCCCCCAGGGGCTGTGGGTGGATCTCTGCATCCCCCATGGATCCCCAGAGGCTGTGGGTGGATCTCTGCATCCCCCGTGGATCCTCCAGGGACTGTGGGTGGATCTCTGCATCCCCCGTGGATCTCCAGGGGCTGCAGGGGCACAATTGCTTCACCATGGCCTCACCATGGTGAGGAATCTCACCACTGCAGAGGAATTTCAGCTCTGGCACCTGGAGCACCTCCTGCCCCTCCTTCTGCACTGACCTTGGGGTCACCACGTTGCTTCCCTCACATATTCTCACTTCCTCCTCTTCTCTGGGTAGGAAAAGAACTGTTCCCACTTTGCATTGATGTTCTTAAATCTGTTATCACAGAGGCATTACCATCACCTCTAACTGGCCCAGCCTTGGCCAGCAGTGTGTCCATCTTCAGAGCCATCAGGGATTGGCTCTGCTGGACGTGGTGGAAGCTCCCAGCAGCTTCTCACAGGAGCCACCTCTGCGCCCCACCCCCCGCCCCACCAAAAACCAGGCCATGCAAAACCAGCACACCTGGGCTTGGTTTTGGCTCTAGGTTACTTTTGGTTGGAGTTTCTCATGCTCCTAAAAATACATTGCTGTTAGAGAGGATGATTTACTGTCCTCGTTATGAATGAAAGAACCTTGACTTTATTTGGCTGTTGGAACTCTTGTGCGTCTGCTTCCTTAAAGGGTGATATTTCTCATAAACTAAATGGCAAGTGGTGCTTCTTTCATTGTAACCTGGACTTGCCTCTTGATTCAAATAACTTGTCAGAGATGTGAAAGTACGAATTCCTTGGCTAGAGAAGTGATTGCATAGAATGTTTTGACTCTCATGACATTTGGTTCTTTTCTTCATTATTTTATGTGCTTTATGTGCCTTTTCTGTGCATACCATACCCGTGCAGTTTTTCATGCAGTACAAGAATATTCTAGTTAATGTGGCATTCAAATTAAAAGGAAAATCAGGGAACCGTGTGATCAGTTGACCCAGTGGCAACAGTATGAAAAACAGGGCCTTTGAAGATTGTACCTGTATCCTCCAGACTAACATCATAAAGTGGACAAGAAGTTACAAGGTGAAATTGTAGCCCATTAAATCCATTGGGAATTTTGTGAGGATTTAAAATACAGTTTTCTCCTTTAGGATATTGCAACTGAGAAGAGGTCATCACGTAGAGAGGCTGGCCAGTGGAGAATGTTGACAGCTGTATGAATTATTAGATTGTTGAAGAGAGGTATTTTTTTTTATGGACACGTGTCCATTAGCAGAACAAATAGAAGGGCCTGGAAAATCTCCCTGATTTGCAGTCCATTATATTCAAATTAGAAATGCAATATCAAGAAGTTACAATCCAGAAAATATTGGAAGATATGTAAGCTACATAATAAAAAACATTTGAGATATTTAACTGATGTAGTAATACCTTGAAAAGACAAAAAAAAAAAGGAGAACACCTTAGATGTAAAGCTCAGGAGGGCCTGTATTCAATGCCACTTGAAGCAGTTATATCCTAGCAATTCCAGTTAATAATAATAATAATAAACATAACGAGTTAAAATGTAGTAGTTAAATGAGCCATAAAAATGAAGAGTCCATAATTTATATGATGGGATTGTGTCAGGTGATCGGATTAAAATAAACTAATGTTTGCATTTATTTGTGTCTAGGAGAAAATGAAGTGTAGCTGGGTGCTGCTACATACATTCCATCCTGGAATGAAAATCGCATTGTTTTGACTGTGTTATGCTATTTGACTGCTATTTCTTTATCCATGTAAACCATCCTCATCACTCTATAGTTTTTACCTTCTTAATGCAAATAGGGTTGTGTCATTTGAAATTAGGGGCTATAGGGCCCCTTGGAGAGTTAAAGAGGAGCAGCAATTTGAAAAAAAATCAAAATGCAGCAGTCAGATTTAGGAAAAAAGGGCATTTTCCTGGTAAATGTTTTCCTAAATGGGAATTTTTCAGTGTGGTGTTTTGCTCATGTGTTTGGCAGTCACTTGGAATCAAGTGCAGACTTAAGCTACATTGTGGGCTTGGCAATGACAATTTGTGTGTATGTGGTGCTTTAGTTATATTAGCCCTGGAGGCAGAGTTAACACTTGCAGTGGGACAAGAGTATTTGCAGTCATCAGAGAACTTTGCAGTCAGCTTCAATAACATCATTCCGTTTTTTTCACTTTTTTTTTAACATTTTTTTGGCAGCAAAGCACTTAGTAGAACCATCTGTCTTTCTATTAGTGTTTTTGAGTCCTGTTTTGAAGCTTCTTCGCTTGGCAAAGTCACTTTCATCCTTGGAAACCATTTTAAAAAAAAGTTCTGTGGCTTTTTGCCGAAGAAGAGTACTATGCAAAAATTCCGCATGGCTGTTCATTTTTGTTCTAAAAGAATACAGTTACTTTGTCTTTGTCTTAAAAAAAAAAAGGCAAACCACAAAACCTCAAACAAAACAAACGAAAAATAAACACATGGAAAAAGGCAGGTATTGGACAGCTTTCAGATAACTGTGTGTAGATAGAGAAAAAATCACATTTTATTTTTTTTTTCTTCTGTAATTCAGTTGAAAATATGTATGCCTTCTAATTAACAGGATCAGAATAGAAAGGCAAATATTGAAATAACAAAAAATGGATCAAGCTAGTAATGGAGCTACATCTACTCTGTCTTCAGCCCCAATCTTAATCTCCCACTGCAAGAATTTCTGTCAACCGTGCTCTTGAACTCTATCCTTGAAAATTGTTTCAGGTTATAAAGATACAGTCGGCACACACAGGGGTGTTGCCAGTTCCCAGCATAAATTAAAAGGGATGGTAATCCTAAATTTTGCCTGGTAATGGTGTTGCATGAACCAAGACATGGCCTGGATTTTAAGGTGATGAAATGAAAATATAATTAGGTGCAAATGGTGTAGTCTGAACAGTGGTGGCCAAGGACTGGTGCGGGTTCTCTTTTACCAGTTCTACTGTCCAGACAGCCATGAAGGGAGTAACACCTTCTTGTGCCCTTCGGCCTAAGAGGTTGTCTGTTGATACTCTTGTTTTCTGAGTTACTTAAGGCCACAAAAAAAATTGTAGTTTTCAAAAACGTATCTATCTCCAATGCCTCAGCTTTACAGCGCTGTTAAAAATCTAGATGAGCTCTCTTAAAAACTGAGCCAGTCTTTCTTTACTGACTGATCTGGTCAGTACAGTGGGGGTTTTAAATTGAAACTAGTCATTTAGCGTTTTAATCCAGCAAACTTTGTGTTTCTCATCTGTGTGAAATGCAAAGACAACTTCCATTTCTAGCAATTAAAAGCTATTAACGGAACTGGGTGAAAGCAACAGCAGTAGACGTTGTGCTGTGGCCCACTTCCAGCTTTGATGACTAATTTCTGCATGGCTTAAGTCCCCTGCAGTATCCACTTACAATATAATATTTTCCACTTCCTGACTTGCATGGTTGTGTAGAGTTGCTGTGCAAAGTTGAAAGCCTAACATTTCAGATATAGCTCTTTTATTTGTGAGTAAAGTGCCTCAGCCTTTTTTCTGACCATCCCAGAGACTTTATCTTTTCACATGTACGAATAACTGCACGTGTATGAGCAGAAAAATAGTACTGGCTGTTCTGTGTGCTACTGAGGCACTTATTTTTCCTTTCTGAGGAAGTGTCTTTGTGTTTGGGCTTAGTCAGGGTGAAAACTACTGCCTGAGACAGATACTGCTGCACAGTTCAATAAAAGAGAAGAAAGTATCCCTCTACAGTCAGAGATAAGTGAACTGTGGGATGAATAATTAAGTGGTATATAGATATGTCTTAGTAAAATATTTCAGTTTATTTTGGATTAATGTAGTTCATATGAAGTGTTTGGTAATGAAGATGAAGCTCAGCAGTTGATGCTGCTGGAACACCCCAGTATGAAGAGGTGCATTCAAACCAGACCTCTCAGATCAGAAGTGAAAGAAAGCGTATTACCAGACATTTTCCCCCCCAGAAAAATTCTGTGTTTGATTTTCCCTCTCCTGTTCAGCAGGTCCAGGGTCAGCTGCCTCCATTAATGATTCCTGTATTTCCTCCAGACCAACGAACCCTAGCAGCAGCTGCGCAGCAAGGATTCCTTCTTCCTCCTGGTTTCAGCTACAAGGCGGGATGCAGTAAGTCCTGGAGATTTTTTTAGCTGGAAGTGGGTATTATAGGGCACAGTTTCATGCCAGCCTGTATAAAAATAGCACCTTATCGATGGACAAAGCCATTAGCTTGCAGAGATGAGTGTAAAACAGAGGATTAGTTGTTACAGTATGAGAAAAACTTGTCAGAGATGAAGAATGTGTTTCGCAAATAACAGCCAAACATCTCACACAAGAGGTAGATTTGTGCACCGTCTCTCTGACAGGTCTTTCTGACAAGTGAACATGCTCATGACCACAAACTTGCATCTGAAGAGAAGCTATTTGAAACTTCCCAATAAATTTCAACACTGTTGTAAGAAAACATGTTTTTTCCTGAAGCAGACTGCTTGCTATTTGTGAACTGAGGGCCTATTCTAGTCTCTTTCTTCACACAGAACTCACATTAATCTCAGCGGAGGTTCTGCACAGAGATCAAAGATAGCATATGCCTTTCAGTTTGATGGACTAACACAAACTCCGAGGATATTTGTGAGAGCCTAACACTTAAAAATATAGCATCTACTTTTTTAATCTTTGAAAGATTTGTATTGTTCTCTACATGCCACAATTTTTTTTTAGTATTTTATTTAAGCCTTCTATAGGATTTCATGTTCCTGTCAACATGATGAGAATAAATACAAGTTAAGAAATAATGAAGGAACTTTATTTCTGTGAATAAACTTAGCTAGAGCATGAGTTTCATAGACTTGTTTTCGTGCACTTGTGTAATACTTCTGCCATCAGTTTTCTACTGAGTTATCCGGAGCTTGCTTGCTCTGCCCTTCTCTGTCTCTAGTAGGGGTGTTTGTTATGTCCCTGTCACTTGTATCCATCTGTATCATTGACTTACTCATTAATTCATCAGTTGGTTTGAGTTGCTCAGCACTTGCCACTGCAGCACTCTTGTAAGCTTAGAACATAAAAAGATTTCTTTAGTTAAGCTGGCTTAGCCCACAACTTCAGATTTCTTTCAGCTTCTGAACATCATAGACACAATACTTGAGCACTAACTCAGTTTTTTTGGCCACTAACACCTTTTCCTGATATTTTACAGACTGGGGCCACTATTGAAAATACTGTTCCAAACACTTCACATCCCTCAGCTGCTGCAGTGCCAAAACATAATCTCATTCAATTCTTCCAGTGATTTCACACTCAGTCTCTCTTGACTGGGAGAGTAGTGATGCACATTACAGAATGTGTAGCTGTATGCCACACTGAATATGAATGCTATCATAACTGTAGGTCTGGAAAAGGTCAGGAAGGCACACCTTTAGACATACCTAGCAGATTATATTATTTCCATGTTAATGAAGTCCAGTTTGGGTAGAAGGAGTTGAGATGTTTTTTTCCCTTCTTTGGACTAAGTGCACATTAACTCCGTGGTAGTTCTGTAGTTCCTCACATCTATGAAATAGATACCACATTATGTGTTTTTGCAACATTGAAAATTAAAAAGCTAAAAGAGCAAAGTTTCTGCTGCTTCTGGCAGTAAGGCTTGGAATTAACAGAATGCCAAGATGTAGGACTGAGCAGAAGCCAGTGGAAAAAGACAGCTCTGTGTTTGGTGGTTGCCTGGTATGTTTGGCTGAGTTTGACTGAGAAGCTGAGGAGAAGTGATAAGTAGTCCAAAGGGTTTCTTCCTTGCAGTCACCATCCAGTGTAAACAAAAACTCACATACACATTTAGCTACACCTAGAAAGCTTCACCTAGCTGCCTTCAAACCATAACGTATTCACATCAAGTAATGTTTTTGACAGACCATTAAAACATATTTCTCTCTTTTTTTTTGCTTGTCCTGCTGTGTATCAGTCCACTTGGCAAAGTCTGTAAACCAGAGAGCTTTGGATAAAATTTTATGAAGTGCCTGAGTGGCTTAGGAGACTAAACCTTCCTCTTAAGAGTGACAAAGACACCAGGATCTAAGTCTTAGGAGTATTGACCAAATTCCTGTACTGCTAACTTCAGTGCAGTCACCTGTGCTGGCTTGAACTGAGCTGAAGTGGGTTTAGTACCAGCATTGTACTGCAACGGAGAATGTACAGCAGATTAATTTGCTCAGCTTCTGAATGAGTTAAATTGCTTTTGGGAGCAAAGCCTTCCTAGGAAATTCCGAAGACCCCACTAGCATCATCTGTACATGACTGCCATTCTATGTTTTAAAATCAGTATGTGCCTGATGAAAATGGAATCTCACTTCTACATCTTCGCAGTCCTTTTGGAAAACCTGCCCTTCTTTCTGGACTAATTACATTTTTCAGAACTGTTTTCTGTGGCTGATTGATAGACATTCTCTAGTGATCATTCTGTTATTTATTAGCATTAACAACCTGCCTAAGAATGATAAAAAACTCCTTGTGACAATTCAGTTTCAGTCACGAAGAACAAAACACTATGAAAGTTTTCACATACTGTTCCTTAAAAAAAGTGAGATTTGAATATCTGGGGAAGAAGGAAGAGAGACTTATTGCAACAAGCAGTATTTTCATAACTAGCTAGTGATGCAGAGTTCCTTGACTTTGAATATCTGTTGGAGACACATTGAAAGGGACATTTATGCTGTCCTGCACCCTGCCCCTGTGAGAAGTCAGGTCTCCAAAAAGAGATGTGTGGGCCAAGCTTCTTGATTAAGCATTCTCAAACTTGCTGCTGTCCAGGCTGGGACAGCAAGGACTCTCTGTTAAAATTGCTGAAACTGAGATGGTTCTTTTTCAGAGAAACATGTTGGGAGGGGATTAAAGAAGAAGCCTGGTCACAGTGGTAGCCTTTGGCAGGGGGCTGTGGTTGGAGCTGTTGGCCTCTTCAGCCAGCCCAGCTATATCTGGAAGAGAATGTGTGATCAAGCCTCAGGGTGTGCAAAAGAGAAGAAATAATGAATAGTTGTACTGCTGTTTTATTTTCATTCAGCTGATATAATAAAATCTAATTTAACTTACTCAGTGCTTTCTTATTCACCTGTACCTCCCAGGAGAGGGTGAAATGTAAGACTCCCAGTGGTTTCAGAGTGTGTAAGTAGGAGGGTTCCTCAGGCAGTGCTCACCAAAGGACTCATGACGTACCAGACAGAGGCTGGAAAAGAAGAGCAGTGCTTTCTCTACGCATACTTTGTTTTCTGAGCATTTAGACTGAAGATAATACAAAAACAATTGTAACAGTTAATAGCAGTGGTCCATTTAGACTCGTTTAATGGCAGATATCTAAGGAAGACCAGAAGAATAGTGCAGAAATGTACTGATACTTTATCCCTCATCCTTTGTCAGGTTGCAGTCAATGAGGATTCAGAGACCTTCTAACCCAGTGGTGGCATCGTTGTGAGATATGTTATTGAAAACAAAGAGTTTTTCTCTGCTTGGTTCCAGCCTGATGAAAAACATTCTAGAGAGATGAAATGCTCAAAAAAATACAGCAATATCAGTCTCTATTATGTGTAGAGCAAATGATTCAATTATGCTTTTCCAAATATTTTTCAAAATTGGCTAAATAAAGGGAGGAGAGGGGTAAATATTTTCTCCGCGGTTACGTGGCAGGTCATGGTCTTTGGCTTCCAATTTGATGTACTACATTTCCTTTTCTTTCTTTTTCTCCGTAGCAGATCATGCTTGGGAGTGGCTTGGGTTTTCATTTTGTTTTGTTTTTTTAAACAGATGGTTTGCATTACATAAGGGACAATTTACACAAGTTGACACTTCCCCTTTTTTCTCTATGGCATATTGTGTGGTGGTACAGTTGGCAGAGATGAAGGGAGGAACTTCTATTAGGATTACATTTCTATCTGAGAAAAAGATTCATAGTCTGTGGTTCCAGTTAATTTTTAACCTCCATACCTAGATATAATTGCATGTATAAAATATTTAATATTATTATTTACAGTTGAAGTACATTTTCTTATGAGAAAAAAGGTGACAGTATGTGATGGGCTATATAGTCCCCAATTAGCAAGGTAAATACTGATTACATACTTATTTGCCCTATACTTAGTTATTCATGCAATGTGTGCTATTTGAAACTTATATGTTTTGATTTTTCATGCAAACCTCTCTATATGTATTTTATTATATACATAATACACAATTTTTAGATAGCTATATAATGCAAATCTTTTTATAAAGGGCTGGTATTTCAAGGTTAGTTATTAACTAAGTTAGTGACTGGCAGCATGAGCAAATTTTAGGAGTTGATCCCCATATCCCAACTATTTAAACTGGCTTTAGCAGCTGGTGAAACCCTTCCAGATCACCTGATGCTGAAATCGAACCAAGTCCTATTGCTGCATTCCCCAAAGCTTCTCCCACATTTGGGCTCCACAGATTGGCTCAGGTCATTTAACCCTTCTTTTCTTCTAATTCCATAACCTTATCACTTGTTACTCCTGCTGTTGCTAGTGCAGCTCTACTTATGGTACTTACCAGATAATAGACAGAACTCCCAGGATTTTAGCAATGGCAGGGGGAATGTCAGCTCTGCTGAGGTCTGAGAAGCTGTTGCTGTTGACTTCACTGAAGTCAGATTTCACACCAGATGATACAGATCTGCTAGGGCCACTCTTAGAAATAATTAGAATTTATTTAGAGCTAATTAATATTTGAGAAGTGCTTTGAAAGCATAAAAATGGTGCAAGTGATAGAAGTTTTGTATTGTGCCCTTTAAAAACTGCATAGTTCTGCCTCTGAGCAAGCTTCTGGTCAGTCGTCAATAGTATGATCCTTTTATTAATGCACATATGTATGAATTTGTATGTGGAATATTAAGGCATGGCTGTATCTCCAGTATAAGAGATACTAAAAGGAATGAAATAAAGATTTGGGAAAGCACAAGGGACTGCTTCTGGGGACTGAGATACAAAAAAGGCAGAAGGAGTTAGGATGAGAACAGTGTTCTCTGGGTCTTCATCAACAAATCTAGGTATCAGCATGGTTAGAATGTTTCCATGCTTCTACATATGCAGCACTGTTTGCCAATAGTTTCCAAGTCAGCTACACAGAGTAGCCCAAATTTTGATGGGTCTTCCCTAATTAGGGGTGCTAAGTAAGTAATTTAGGAAACCGCGTTCCAGCGCTTCTTAGAACATTTGATCATCACGTTAAACGGGAAAGGAAATGTTGACTTGTACCTAAAGCAGTGTGGTGTGTTCTGTCAGTCCTGAGGCTTTTCAGGATGACTGAAGCTGTTGAATTCCATATAGTTTCTTCTGTAGAAGATAAAGAATAGTTCACCTTGTTTTCTAAACTAAAGTGTAAAAGAAATTGAATTATTTGGAGATTTTTAGGATTTGTTTTCTTTTGTTGGGAAACAATAGTTGCCAAGTCTGTATTTCCAACAATGGGATTTACCCCAAGTACATTTTCCAGGTCATTGGCGAATTCTCAGGAATAGATAGCCTTTTATTTGCTGATACCTGTGTTATTTTTATGGCAATATGACAAATTTTGGAAACAAGAATTGTTTTTCTTTGCCCATTTGTCCTGTCTCCTGTGGATAATTTCTTGTAACAAATCATATTGTGTTTGCAGTCAGATGTCACCAACACAAGGTTTTTTGAAAGCACTTTAATCACTATTTCAACCATATCCAATTGGGGGGGAATCTGAATATACAATAGGTACATTTTATATGTCTTACGTATCAGCTTGTTGCTGCTCAAAGTGTTCTAAATAAAATAATTCACAGAAAGTTATTGATGAAATATCTAATTACCTCTTAAAATTGGCAAAATATGAGAGATGAACAAGTCAAGCCTAATAAAATTGAAATATGCTGAATTTACTATTCATCTATGTTCTGAACAATAATTCTGATGTCTGATAAAAATGAAGCTCTCAGTTAATTGGTCCCTCACATCATACAATAAAATTAATGTTTAGGAGTTAAATACCATAAACTTCCTTGGGGAAAATTGCTGATGTGTCTCTGTTTTTCAGTCAGTCACATGTTTTATGTTTAATGGAGTATCACGTAGATTGTCTTATAATTTTTCTTGTGCTCATTGTCCATGTTTCTGTCTTCTAAAGAGACTTGAGTGCTAATTTTCTCATTTGACTTTGTCAGCTATGTCAGCTGACATGCAGGTCATCGACAATCACCAAATCACAAGAAAAAAACTATTGACATTGCTATGTTTTTATCAGGATAACAAAAATAGAAACCATGTCTTGTGAAGACCACATACTGTAGCTTCTTTATAAAGATGCTAGTCATCTTCCAGGGCTACTGTTTATGCCTTGGAAAAGAATGAGCATATGACTAAACCCTCATATTCCCCTAGGATAAGGAAAGAGTAACAGCACTGTGGATAGAAACAACAAGAAGGAATTTTTGGTAACAACTTTGCTCCTCAGCATCCATGAGAATGGGATTGTTCTGTAAGGTTGCAAATGTAATGGAAGGAAACAAGGCTGCAAAATATAAAATAACAACTCAAGACTGTTTCTAAATGAGAGAATTCCATAGCCCCCAGTCTCTGTGTGGCTTCTCCTTATAATTCCAATAAAAACAAAGCAGACAAGCAAAACAATGGGGACCTGTAAAAACAGGCTGGTAGTTTCAGCTTGGTTTCTAGGCCATGAAAGGTGCCTGGTGTTACTTCACTATTATCCATAGTTGGGCAACAGAATGAAGTCCTGCTTTTTTAAATTCATGAGTATGTACAAACCTTCATGGAAATACTTTGGTTTCCTTGGAAGTTTTTGAGTAAGTGTAATTTATTCAACAGGTACAGGAAAAGCATTGAAAAATGTGTATCTTGAAATCATTGGCTTGTTCTGGTTGGAATGGATCTCAGAAGGCTTGCAGTCCAACCTCTTCAAGCAGGGTCATCAAGGAGATAGGATCAGATAACTCAGGGCTTTATTCAGTTGGGGCTTGCAAAGCTCCAAGGACAGAGAGTGCATTACCCTGTTTGGACAGCTTTCAACATCTGGCTGTCCTTGTGGGGAAAATTTGATCCTCTCTTGATTCACGTAGTGTCCACTGGCTCTTGTCCTCTAAGCAAAGCCTACCAGAAGGAGCCTGGCCTGTTTTGTCGATCACCTTGTAGAGATTGGAAGGCTGCTTTTAGATCCCTCCATGCCCATCCCTTCTGTAGACTGAGTTGTTTCTCTAAAACACAAACCAGACTCCTCTCTCAGCCAATACTGTGCAGAGCTACCCTCAGAGAAAATCAGGGAATCAGTTGGGATTTCTTTTTGGGAGCCACTGGTGGTGTCTTCTTTGTAATCTTTTTTTTACTAATTTAAATCCATAATCCCTAGAGGCAGAAGTCAGGGAACACTGCTCATGTCTTTCACAGCCTCCAAGTGCTTTTACTGCATGTCCACTATCACACTAAGAAAATGAAAGGAAAATAAGGTTGAGAATAAATGAGTGGGGAGAAGAGATGCAGTGCCCTACCTGTCAGTTGGCCATCAGCTGTGATTATTCATTATAAATACACTCAAGTGATAAACTGAGTGTAAAATTATTCTGGCTTTTCCTTGAATTTGTCAGAATGGGGGGAAAGAGAATGTAGAATTCCTTTTCATTCAACAGAACGTACTATAAGAAAATGGTTATTTTGGTATTTTTCATGGAATTTAGTTTAGCATACTGGTCTTGGAAATTATAATTTGAGAGTTAGGTTTTGCTTCATATTCTTCATATTCTTCACACTGTTTTCTTTTCTCTTCTTCCATGATCTCCAACTTTTTTTCATTTGCTGTTCCTGAAAGATAGGTAGGCGAAAAACAATGAGTTTTTAAAACATCATGGGAAATAAATGCCCGACTTCTCCTCTTCTGGTATCCTTTTTTTAAGAGAAGAAAATTTCAAGAAAAAAATATCAGTGTTCTATTGTTTCATATAATCAGGTTCAACTTTAAAATCCTGTCAAAACATTATAATTTAACATTAGCATGTAACTTGATTTATATAGCAAGTAAGACAATTGTGCCTACTCTGAAGAGCTTGCAGCCTGTCAGAAGACAAGACACTAGGGGGGATTACACCATGAAGGAGAATAAATGGATGAGTGACAGAAAAAGGAATACAAAAAACATCTTCAGGGTTTTGGTGAATGGTGCAACAGACATAATGTTAACTCTTATGCTTTATTTTCACTTAAAAAAAAAGTCTTAATGTTTTTTAACTTAAAAAAACTCCTTAAATAAAATTTTGCAAAACATATAAATGGTTTAAGAGTCATTGTTGTATGTACAAGTACAGAATCATTTCATACCTGTGAGTTGGTAGCCAGTCAATTGAAAATCAGGTTCCTAAACACAGGGCTGTTATTTTGTGTGTTGGGACAGGATGCCCACTTGGCTCTATACCACAGCTTAACTTTTGCAGAAAAGTTTTTCAGTGGAGGATCATAGGAGAGTTCATAGAAAGAGTGGTTTGAAAGTGAATGTACTCCATGAAAAATCCTCTTGTAAGCAAGATCTTGGAAGATTATTTTGGGCAAGGATGAAGGTGTGATTTGAAATTGAAAGAAGTTGCAGTGCATAAATTATCAGGAAAGAGGTTCTGGGTATGTTTGTGGAAGATAGACCAGAAGAAGGAGAGAGAAATAAAGTACTGGCACAGAATTGAGGATTCAGCCTTGTGTTCTGCGCTGATCCACAGGCATTGCCCACAGTGGTCACCAACACCTCTAATATTCCCCCCTCAGCTCCCCCAGGCTGACATTTCCCCTTCCCTTCTTTAGCTGCTGCATCACCAGTGCATAAACCCTGTGTTCTCTTTATGTAGTCAGTCTTGAATAATTTTGTCCTTCAAAGTGGTGTCACCATCTAGCTGGGAAATAATTATGTATTAGGCAATGAAATCAGCTAATGAAATGATTTTTACCTTGTTGTCATCATAAAAAATCTCAGCCTTTGATCTGATCCAGATTTTCCCATATGGTCTACTAAAGAAAAACAGCAATAAAACTTCTCTCTGATGCTTTGTTTGTACGAAAAGTCCACACATAACAAGAGATAGTTTGGAACATGAAATGACTGCACAAAATGTTTCTTTTGGTAGCTGGAAGATGCTCCTGCCTGCATGCATTTGATTAATAATGAATTTTCTAAATGGAAATGTAATATGGTTGTTTGAAATTTTATTGGTGTTTTCAGTGGTACAGACTTGTGAATGGCTTGGGAAATACCTATTTCTAAGAACTGTATGTCTTGTCTCACATTCCTGAAATGTTCCTAGAGCTTGGAAAAAAAATGTAGCTACTTCTTGCATCTAAACATAAGATATTTACTGAAGATGTAATGAAATAGTTAAGACATGCATTTCCCAGATTTCAGAATTAACTAAAACTGTTTAGTCAATAAATTCACTCTGATACGGGAATAAATTTAAGGATAGTAGAAAGATGCAGTAGGTTCTAGAGTAACAGCAAAAAATTTATCCAATAAGACCAGATATCTTTGTTAGTATTTTGAGGGCTGGCAGTTGCTCCTGCACTATGATGTCAGTATCTGAGTGCTTGGCATATTCATGGATAGGGTCCCAAAACCTTCCTTTGGTCCGAAGAGTTGTCTGTGGGTTTTAATCTTGGCTCTTCCACTGGACTATTGGTGGGAATAGTGGGATTTATGCATTAGCATGATGGACTGAGGCTTATACATGTGTGTAGAGAAGAATGTGGGAGTGCATGGAAGCTGATCTTTTAATATATGTGTTTTAATACAAATCATTCAAAACTAGAAATTTAATGGACTGTAAGAATCAGCATCCTAACTGAGAAAATTTCCCTCAGTCTTTTTTTTTTCAGTTGAAAAATTAAAAATTTGATCTTCTTTCATGGCTGTTTTTTGATCAGAATATCTTCTTTAAGAGGGATTTTGGGAATGATGCTGAGATCAGCCCTTGGGCTACCAGTGGTGTGGAAGCAGCTAAACACCATTGTCCCTGACTCTCTGACCACTGTTTCCTTTTTCTCTGTGTCTTCACATGTTTAAGGGCCCACTGCTTAGGTCACAGGATAGCTCTCCAGAAACTATCAAGTCAGAAAGATTTTTGGTTCAGTCCATGATAGGAAAAGGAAGGTGCATGCCTCAAAATAAAAGTGGAAAATGTAAAACAGTGGCATTCTCTGGGGAAGAAAAAGAAAGCTAAGCATGTCAGGAAATCTGTTGCCCATTGACAAATAAATAAATAGAAGTGTTGTGGCCTGAGCTGGTGCAAAAACACTTGGGAATGGGGATGCCTGGGTGGATGTTCTGGTTTGCATTGCTTGGCTGGTCAGCCTTGAATGACTGTGAGGCTTCAGTCAACAAAGCATTACTTAAGATGCTCTTAAATATAAACATGCAGTTATTGAAATTAAATATCTATTAAGATGCTTTGCCAGCCCAGTTGCTGTTGGTTCTCCATTACTAGAATTTGTGGTATTTAATTCTTAACAGGAAGAGATTAAAATCCTTGAATGAAAAGGTCTAACTAAAGAAGGTTATATTATAAAAGGGGGAAATAAACATTAGCCACTTACCTGAATGTGTGTACACCAATACAGCTTATTTCTAACATTTAAAAAAATTAGATAAATTTCTTTCCCTTTATTTTCTGTTTCCTGTAACTAAGGCTTGATAACATTTGAAATTTTAATTCAATAGTAATTATTAATGATTTTACAGAACACCCTTAGCATTATCTCCTTAATTATATTTTTTTTTGCCCAGTTCCTTCAAAAAAGCACAATAAAAGGGAGAACTTTTAATCTACCTTTTGAATGAAACATGCAGCAACATATTCAGGTGGATATTCCTGACAGAGTGTTCTGCTTTTTCCATAGTCTTATTTCCAGTGGCTGTTTTTGTGCTACAGAAATCAGGCATGCCACCAGAACATAGGGACATACAGAAATGATCTAGTGAGTCTTATTTTGGTGGAAAGTGTTAAAACATTTTATCACTTGAAGAAACAATATAATATGTGTAACATTTCTTCTTATTTTTGCTAGTTTTCTTAGTAGTTTTGTGGATAGGGTAGTATGAAGTTTATTTTAACAAATCAGAGGTGTTAGAATTGACCAAAAGTGAGCTCTCCCTATCATTAAAATGTGCCGGTCTCCATCTCAATTTTTTTTGCAATTTCAGGTAATTTTCCTTTATAAATGCCTGTAATTTTTCTTAAAACCTTTACTGGCTCCCTTTATCTCATTAAGCACAATGCAGTTCTTACTAAAACTGAAGTCATTTTCCTTCAGAAGCAAAATTGAATCTCAAGTCATGGAGTTGGTGCAGAGATTTCAAAGGCTGGTATCTGATTTCCTTAGCTTCACGTGCTTTTTCCTGTTGCAGGATCAAACCCTGCCACTAAAGTGAGGTTTATTTTCTCTCCTGAAAGAAAACAGTAGTCGATTGAGCACCATTTCTGCTCTGCGTGAGGCTCAGTTTACTAACAGTGAGCAGAGTTTAGTTAACTTCGTATTTTGGACAAGCTTGTAAATTTGTTCCCTTCTAATGCTGTGATCTTATCAAGGTTGTACTGTTTTCCTTTTCTTCTCCTCCACCCCCATCTTCTTTCTTTCCTTTTTTTGAAGTGCAGCCTTCTGATCAATGTGCACTTTTTTTTTCCATTTCCCTAAATACATCATGAAAAAGGATGAGGTTTCCGCCTTAATTGCTTGTGCCTTTTATTCACATTCCTCTCTCAGCCAGAATTGTGAAAAGAGTGTTAGTAAAAGGCTGCACAATAGAGCTTTTCATTAGGCCTCAACAAGGCACACAAAAGAAGGCTTTTGGAAAGAGTGAATGCAGGACTTTAATTTGCAGGTGGAGAGTAGATAAAAGGTGCTGACGCCTCTATTATTCTCTTGCTTAGGTGACCCCTATCCCGTTCAGCTGATCCCAACTACCATGGCAGCTGCTGCCGCAGCAACACCGGGCTTAGGCCCACTCCAACTGCAGGTAAGTCCCAGTACAATGTAGAGGAGGCAAAGGTTAAGTAAATATGAAGTCCAGTTTTCTCTTCCTTTGGAACACAATGCAATTAACAGGGGTCTTTGGGCTGTTCTCTTCACATAAAATTTGCATCTGAAGCAAAATAGTCATCAAATGATAACACATTTTCCTTTTGCCTTGCTGGAAGATTTTGTTACATGTTTGTGTTCCTGTTGTCAGTTTAACTACTTTTAGGTTTGTACTTTGAATTTCCTTATGGCAGTACATTTGCTTTTCTTGTTGATGTGGTTTAACCCCAGACAACAAATCGGTACGACACGGCCAATCTCTTAACTTCCCAAAAGTGGGGCGGGTAAGAGAATTGGGAAATACAAGGTAAAACCTATGGGTTTGAGATAAGAACAGTTTCCTAATTGATATAAAGTAAAATACAATAATAGGTAATAGCAACGATTGTAATAAAAAAGAGAGAAGAATAAAACCCAAGAAAACAATTGCTTTCCACCCAGTGCCCGGTCTGTCCCCAGAGAGTGGTTGACCCTTCCTGAACAAATGTCCCCAGTTTAATAACCAAACATGGAATTCTCTGGTGTGGGATATTCCTTTGGCTAGTTCAGGTCAGCTGTCCTAGCCTTGCTGCCTCTCAGTGTTTTTGTGCGGCTTCTCACAGACAGAACATGGGAAACTTGAGAAATCCTTGATTTAGGGTAAGGACTACTTAGCAACAACCAAAAAACATCAATGTGCTTTCACATGTTGTTCTCATCCTAAATCCAAAACACAGCACTGTACCAGCTACTAAGAAGAAAGCCAATGCTATCCTAGCTGAAATCAGGACACTTTTCCATTAGATCGTTCTCATCCAGGCTGTAAAATACCAAAAGGAAATGGATTGTCAGGCAGAAAAGCTCTGTCCTGAAAAGCACTTTTAAACTGCTTAGAAGTCGTTAACATGATTGTGTCCTTTTAGGCCATAAGCTCTTCAGGGCAATAACTGGCTCCTCCTACTGTGTTTTATGGTTTATTAGCATTTTAGGCACTGCTGTATGGCAGATAATTAATGATTATTCTAATTTAACATAGACAATTAGAAAACAGGTGGAAAGATACTGAAGGGTTTGAGTTTTTTTCAGCTACAGTAATGAGTTGACTTGGTAGCCAGATGTATCTGATTGAGACTGTCAGTATTCTGAATTTTGGAGGCATCAGGGTGTCCGTGGGTCTAAATGATAGCAAGTCATTGGATATTCCTGATCAGCCACACAACCATTGTCAAGTCATTGGAATTAAACAAATGTGATGTCCATTGTCACAGCGTGAATTTTATTTTGCTACCTGTCATGTATGCTTGGCTGGTAGGATGAAGCCAAGTAATATTTGGGATTGAGAGGAAATCAAGATCCAAATCATCTCCAATTCTGCAAAGTCTGGATTGCCATTCTTTTCTAGAAACATAAAAAGCCCCAAGGTCTCCATTGCAAATGCATCTCCCTGCTCATTATTATTTGCCAAGTCACGTGGAACAGCAGAGCTTTATACCTGCTTGGAAAGGCTCAGCATTTATGACTGGGATGTGTGAAATGCATTCTCCAGCTCAGTTTGGCCTGCAGCAGTGTGAAGTAGACATCAGATATTTCAGTTGTTTGGCCAGCATACTAGAGCGTGGGACATAGTTCTGGGGAAGATTTTTTTTACTTCATTTTATTTTAACACAGCCAGTGGAAGTTAGCTGAGTTCCACAGAAATAGCTGCCAGTGTGTAAGCTGACACGTTCCATGCACCACAGAGGTTAATACATTCATTGCTATTGTGCCTTTGTATGAAAAGCAACATTGTCTGTGTGTTAGTTTCTGATTCTCCGAGTTACAAATACTGTAGGCGGCTTAAGAATCATGGGAGCCACATAAGTCATTCATTCTGAAATGAATTTTGAGACCTAACGTCAGTATTGATAAAGTGCTTTTAATAGCCAAATGCACATGGACAGACATATGGAAGAAGGAGGGAGGGATGAAGTAAAGACAAACATGGAGCTAGCTAGCAATGCGAAAACAACAGTCTGATTCTAATTCTTATTTTTTCAGTCATTCAAGATAGTGCTAAAATAATGCATCAGTGCTCCAGTAAGATGGTAGGATGGTTTACTTTCATCTCAGGACCAGCTTTGGGCTGTATCTGTGCATGCTGTGGGCTGAAGTATCCTGGTTAAAATAGGCTTTATCACAATAACAGTTTTCTTGTTAAAAGGTGGGCTTTGTGCAAAAGTGATTGCAGTCATAAGTATCTTAGGATGAGTTTAGGTTATGGAAAAGTTGAGAACCTCAAAGGCCTTTTGTTTCTGTGCAGAGAACATTAAAATGAAAATATTGACCAAATTCGCCTATGTTGTTTTGCTGCATGTCTGGAATTAAAGGGAGAGTTTGGCAGCCAGTCAGTGGGAGAGGCTCAAATTACTAACTTGGTAGACTCTTTTAAATTTTTCAGATCTGCTCTCTAAGGGCATGTATATGCTAGAAATAAATTGAAGCTGATTTTTCTTCACGTCTTAACAGTGATTTTTAGCTATCATTGCAAGCTGTCTGATAGAAATTCAGAAATTGCCTCAACTTCTGCTGCCATTTGAAAGAGTCAGGCTAGATTTGCTTCCAGAAAGGTTTTACCATACAGGATTCAACATAGATGCTCACCTATGCTAACATGAATGGAGCTCAACTTAGTTGCTAGACTAGAAAGACTGTGCCTTCCAAACTCTGTTCAAATCCAGTTTAGCTCAGTGATGACTTTCTTTGAGTCATAAAGAAAGATTCATGATGGTTTTGGTCCAAACCCACTTTTAAATGGCTTTGCAGTCTCTTTCAAGGAGGAACTCTTCTTACTTCAGACATTCCCCTGTGTAACTTAAAATTCTGGTGTTCCCTACGTACTCTCTGTCATCTGGTCATCGGACAGTAAAAGGTCAGAGAAGTGGAATGTTCCCTCTTTTCTTCTTTCTCTATCTGCCCTATCACTCATCTTTCAGACTTTGTGTACTTAAAGCAGGGGAGATCAAAGGACCTGACACAATGCTCAGTTTGTTGCTCCCAGCAAAATTCGATACACAGCATTATCTCAGTGAAGACAAAGCCAAGGAATTTCTCTTGTTTGTTTATGGAACAATAAACACATCTTTGCTATTTCACTAGAGAATTTTAAGTCAGGTCATGGCTTTAGTAGTGTACTGTGAGATCAACAGGAAGTACTTTTTTTATCCCTGGTTATCAAAATTGAATTTTTGTTTTTGAAAACGAAATGCACACTGTATTTATAGAAGAAGAACAAGTACCTGATTGTTTTCCTGTGGCAAAGAAACTCTTTGTCAGTGAAAATGTAATCTCTCATTTTGAAATCACCTGTTGGTTCGCAGTGACGGATTTGTAATCCGAAACCCTCCGTTCCTCTCCCCACCTTTGGGTCCCCACTGGGTTGTACAGATTCTGCCATTTGATATTTGCCACAATTAGCCATGTGGGATTGCCTTGCTTTCCAGTATCCACAGAGAGACTAATGACTCAAGGAGAATGGAAGCTAAAACTTACATTGTTAGATGTTGTAAAGGAAGTAGATGGATGGGGCCATGATGGAAAAGCTGCAACTACCAGGCTCGAACGTGTCCTCTGATAAAGTGCTGTACATTCATGCCCTGTACATTCACTCATTCCCACTTTTAATGACAAAAACGCCATTTCGGGAAAAAAAGTGGTTTTAGCTTTCCTCTGTTACTGAGAGAACTCAGTCCCGAGTATTACTGCAGTAAAATCACTCTGGGTAAGCACATGGGTTTCTTGTGACAATTTTTTCCCCTCATAAACATCATCTGGTCTTGTTCTTCAGGAGTGGTGCAGGATGGTGATTATGTTTCAAATAAATGAGAGAAAAGCCGAACATAAACTGTCACTGTGTTTTACTGAATAAGACTAATGACTCAAAAGTACTGCTGTATGCCTTATATGATGTTTTCCTATGTGGTTCAGCAGGCAAGGGAATTAAGTTCCTCCATCTTGAAGATCAACATTCGAAGCTGTAAACATAGGTGTGGTGTAGCAAGTTTTGCACAAACTAAACTGAAGGGTTTATTCTGGTACCAGTCATCTTGGGTGTAGCTAAGTATAAAATAGATGTTTTTATAAGTCTGAGAAAATCCTTTATAAAATTGTATCTGAAAGTTTCTTTTCTGATAAAAAGTATTATATGAGTAGTTTCTGAGCATTAGGAAACAAGGGAACTAATCACACAACGTGAGAACTGAGAGGAATCCACACCATTGGGAGTGGGAATGGTTCAGATTTCCCAGATTGCTTGTTTGATAACCAGATAGTGACAACAGCTGATTAATTGGCAGTAACACAAATGCTGTATGTACCCATAACTCCATTGAAAGATAATGCTGGATGAATAATGACAGCCGCCTGTATAGTCTTAGTGTATGGACATTTTGTGTCCTGTCAAAACAGTAGAGCAGTCTGATGTAATACAGACTTCCTGCAAACATCTGCTCTTGGAAAAAAAACACCCCAAAAAGTTTGGAGTGTCAGCATTCAAACTTTCTTCCCTCTTTATCTTAGCATGAAACAGGACTTCATAATAATTTTTGGTTGTGTTCAACATCATGTCCAAATCTGTCGCTGTATGAATCAAGAGAACCTCCCATCAGTGTCTAAGTGTGAAAGCATTTTAGCTGGATCTCAGTTCTGAGCACCAGTCATTGGGAGAATCCTGTATTCTCTGACTGTTTGTGTAAAGATGATGAGCGTATTTAGACCTTACACAGTCTGGCCAAGTTTTTTAGTCTCTACTTCCTATATTAAGTACTTGGATTGATTAATTTTTTTCTTACTACAGACCTGTTCTCTTAGTTGTATGGTAAGATGCATACCAAAGACTGAATTTAAATGGAATTTTAAAAACTGGACCACAGTTCTGGAAATATTTGGGCCTCGTGCAGGCACTGATGTAAGAGATAGATTTTGAGAAAAATTAAGCCCATTTGGATTTTGAAGGCTTTGCAAAGTTGTTCATTCTGCTGTTACTTAGGTGTCAACTCATTACAAATTTGCCTTTGGAATACCTTGCTTCTAGGTATCTTAAGGATCCATAATCACTGGAAAGGATAGATCACTTTGACAAGTGTGCAGCTACTGATCAGGAGGCAGAGTGTTCCAATGATCATACAAATATTCCATAAAACATCTGTTGCCTGTGAAATAAAAGTAAAGCATGAAGTAAAAGTAAAATTAAAACCTTCTAAGTCAGATACCTTTTTTTTTTCCTAACATACCAGCTTCCTTTTGGCTTCTTCGCTGTTGCAGGGATGAGCTGCATATCTCCACTTACCAGTTCAGGCTATTTCTCTGAAGTATCTCCTTAAGTTTCATTTGAAATGTTACTGAGGACAGAACTTCCCCTTGCTCTTAAAGAGATATTACCATATTCTCATGCATTAATTGGCAAGTACATGTAGTAACTGGAGTTTTTTTTAATATCTCTCTCTGATTTCTTGCTATAATCTCTAGATATAACCAGTTTTTCCAGATTAAACAGTTGACCTTCCAGCATTACACCACCTCAAATCTGAGAGGATTTGATTCAGAGCAGACTCTGAAAAAGCTGTACAAACACTGTAGTTATGCATCTGAATATTGAAAACTTTATTCTTTCCTTGTTTTGGGAAGTCAAGTTGCCAGAGCTGCAAAGACATCTGGAGTATTTCTGATGAAGGAAAGTCTAGCACCCCATTATTGTCTCTACGGAATGTAGCCATTTATCCATTACTTTATCCATTATTCATTTACTCTGCAGTCTGCATTCATGACCTCTCTGGGATATTACTGTAACCAGTTATTTGCTTACAGGAAAATAAACTGTTCTTTAGCAGTGCAGGGTTATTTCTTCTATTTGCTGGGCAGTATCTTCCTTTAAATACTATCTAAGCTGGCTTTTCCAAAGGGAGAGTCAATATCCTTTCCCTGTTTGTTTTTTTTTTTTTACTTTACCTGTCCTCGTTAATTGGACTCTGACTTCATTTGTAGGGAATGAATCATCTGTGCACAGTTAAATTACAATATTACAATACTCCTGCAATCCACTTAAGTGTAAAAAAAGAAGTAGAATTAGTTTTTCACTGTGAGGACACACATCTGGGGAAAAAAAAAAACAAGTGCATGAAAATTGACATTCTCATTAGCATAACCAAACGTTGGCAATTGTCCATCTGCCATTAGCTCAGTGTATGGCTATGCTGTTTCTTATGGCCATCACAAATAACAACAACAAGAGGAGTAATAAAGCAACATTTTTTGTTGGATGCCCTTTTAAATATTTTTTTTAATTGTTGCATTATGCAGATTCTATATTCCCTGCTTCTGTCCACCACTTCTTTCTGGCTTTGTAAGGGAATGTGTTGGCCACTAGATATTTTCCACCTGCACTGCACATGAGTAGCCAAGATGGTTATATCAAAAGAGGTCAGTGAAGACCAAGGCCCTTCAGCTAGAAAAATGTGGGGCCCAGAACTCTTCATGTAAAAGAAGCTACAGTCTAACCAGGGTGAAGATCTCTATGTTGTTGTGGGGTAAGTTGTCTTCGAAAAATTTTATCTTTCCAAGGTTTCTTGGGTTTTTTATGAAGTCTTAGTGATGATTTTGAGACACTCATTAAAAGATTTCTTGGGTTTTTTATGAAGTCTTAGTGATGATTTTGAGATACTTGTTAAACTATTTATTGCGTTTTTTATGAAGTCTTAGTGATGATTTTGAGATACTCGTTAAACCATAGAAGTCAGGTGTGTGGTGAGAGGCTATCGATTGCCAAGAGCATCTCTGAAAAATCCTTACATTTTTAAATGAGAAAAGTTCCTCTCAAGATCTGTATGAAAAATCTGGTAACAGAACTCAAAAGCAAGCCTTGCAACTCCAGGATGCAACTACTCCTCACTTTCTGGATACCTGCTGGGAACTGGAGATTGTGGTAGATTGTGTAAAAGCATGAACCACAGAACACAGCTCAAATAAATCTTGTTCATAGTGGGTATATGTGCTTTGTAGTTGGCATTTAAATAGCCCATTCTTGCTTTTGATAGAATCTTACACAACCTTATGGGTAAACTCAGTATATTCTATTAAAATAGATTTGAATGAAAAGCTTGATCACATCATTTCATCAGAATCCAGTCAATTTAGGAAAGACAGTGATTACAGAAGACTACGTAGAAATGCTTTGTGTTTTATTGGGCACTGTGAATATCTGAGCACATGCAGAGTAGACATTTACAGGCAGTAAATACACATGGTAAAACAATATCATGGCTACTCTGTGAGTTGTCAGATTAAAACTCCCTCTCTCCTCCATGGTAAAGAATTACCAGTGGTAGCATATTCATTTTATCTAGATTAACAGTCCTTTCTGCATAACTTTCAGATTCCATCCATATCTATGAAAAATGAAAAAAGACTGAAAAATGACCAGCCTGTCTGCCTTCCAGTAGTAACTCAGGCCTGCTGTTTGCTAGCAGACCTCTGTCTGCATGAGTGAGTTTTCCTCTAGGTCAAAGAGGCTGAATTCCCTCTTCCCTCTTCCCCCTCCCTCCGACCCTGAGCCTGCAGGGCAGACAGACAGAATCACACATATGATTAATACAGCACAGCTGCAGGAGTGACTCATTTGCATATGTATTAATAGAGGCAAAAACAACAATTCAATTACATACAAAGACATTCTGCATACTAAGGAACATATGCAAATAGCCTGGAAGAAGTGCAGCCAGTGTTCTCTCTGACTTTCCTGGGCTCACATGGGCCAGAGTCAGAGCCCAACAGTTTTCAAGAAAGAAGAACCTGTTACAAGATACTTATACAGCTATTACTCCTCCTGCCCCACCCCCTGGGTTCCTAGAAGACGTTTGACATTTGGACAATGGAAATAGCACATCTTTTCCGTGTTATTTTCTATTTGCCAGCCTTCAGCTTCATGTGGTTGTCTCTTTACATATGAGCCCCAGCGTGAGGACAGTAAACCCTTTGCCTCGTCTTCCATATGCACACATTTATCCTGTTTTTCTTTCACCTCATCCCTTGTGTTGTTTCCATTTGGCTTTGTCCTTCTCTGCCACAAGATTTCTCTTCTAGTGAATTAGCAGAAGATAATCACTTCTGTGCCTTTTCCTTGTAGTGACTCTGTGTATCTGATCATAATATAATTCAGTGATTTTCTGCTAGGGGACCATTAATCCTTTTAATGGATGTAAAAGGTATTTCAGAGAAGTTAACCTGTTCTAGGTAGACTGTTCTATCATGATACATTGGTCTTTGTCTCTGCTGAGAAAGTTGTGGAGTTCTCAAATGGAAAAGATGAAAACCTGCAAGTGTTCAGTGGTTCATACTAGAGCTGATGGGGATCTTTATAACTGGTACAGAATCTGATTCTAGTGATAGAGACAGGTGTTCTCTGAATCTTATAGGAATTTATTAGGGAGTAGTTCAGAGCAGCTTTCAAAAGCAGGTGTGGAAGTATTGCAGCATAGGAACTTATGCTATAGGAACACTTTAAGCTATAAGTTTTTTAGCTGTAAGTTATTCCCTAAATTTGTGTTTCAGCTAAAAAACTATGCTTTTTTTTATCTATGCTTTTTCATACAGGCCATTCACACACTGTAATATGCAACAAAATTTTAGGCCATGTTCCATACCCAGTATCCTAATTTTTGGGAAAGCGAGACGTTTAACATTGACCTTCATGGACTAGTTAAATAGAGCTCTGTTTCAACTTGAGGAGAGATAACAAGTCACTAAAAACTTTTGGAAACCTGACAAAGCCATCAAGATGCCCAGCTGTCTTGGGTGGCAACCCTCTGTGTTTCAAGCAGCCTAAATTACTGGCTATTTGTTTGAAACATCTCCATGGTGTGAGCAGGGAAAAATAGGTCGTGCAGGGAAGAGTGTGTAACTGTCTGGCAAGCGTGCTTGTGAGGTCAGGTCATCCTTAATTTCTTTTCTCTTGCAAAAATGTTACACTTGTTTCTTTTTGGGGTTAGCCTAACAGACGGAAGCAGATTACTCCTTGATTATTTATGAGGTATTAATTTTAGATGAATATTGCTGAAGTAACTGACATCATAAGTAGTTTTAGCAGCCAGCAGAAGAGCCTGTTTGCAGGTTGGAATATGACAGTCTTCACTTATACAATGTCCTAAGACCAAGTCTGAAGTGTTTGAAAGAAGAGACAAGGAGTGGAGGAACCTGTATCAGCTGGGACTTTGTTTTTTCTTCTGTGACATAAAACTGAGACTCCAGATCATTGGAATTGTAGTGTCAAAGCTGTACGTTCAATCAGCTGCAAGACAAAATCAGTGTCAAAATAACAACAGTGGCAACACCTGCCTGCCGGTGTTTTAAGCCAGGGTGGGGAAAAACCATCTGAGAGTTCTTACTCTGCCCCAGAGTAGCTTCTGTTGTAAAAGAAGTATGTAACAACCTTTGTACATATCTTGAGATGCTTCCCTTCCTGTACTGGCAACAGTGCAGGTCTGTGAGATGTTTGTGTTTCATATTGTTTCATGGCTCACATTCATTGGGAGTGAATGCTCTTGGGAAAGATCTGTATGAAAAATCTGGTAACAGAACCAAAAAAACTTTTTTTTCCCCCTCCCCTTACTTTGTATCCTTTGCACATTCCAGACACTGGGTTTTGAAAGAGTTGGCTTATGCTACTGGTTTTCCTATTATGTTGTTTGCTCTTTTCAGTGCGATGTTGCTGAAAAGAAGATTATATAATCATGCAAATCAGATTATATAATCCTAAGCAAACTGTCCAGTGAGGGGAGAGGTGGGGAAGCCACACTGAGTGGAGCTTGGCTGGCTGTGGGGGAGCTTGCTCTGAAATCACAAACTGGGCCGTTATGGGGCTCCTGTAAAACATGAAAGCTGCAGTCAGACTAGGAGATTTTTCTGAATATTTCTGGAGTTCACTGTCTTCCTGCTGAACTCTGCCAATAGTGTGTATTTACAGTCTCCCAGCAGAACAGCATGACAGACAAACACGCAGGAAAACTGCAAACCTGTGATGAGCACACACTGCAGTGCTTGTGGAGCAATGCTACAATTAACAGGAAGAAACACTGACAAACCTTCACAAACTAGGTACTAATTGATACATACTGACTTCTTTAGATTCACTAATCAAATTACTACAATTATTCATCCTAAAACATAGCACAAGAAATTCTCTCTTGAAATGTTGCTCTCTCTGTTGTACCTAGATCAGATTACATGGTTTGCTGTTAGATGCAGATTGGTATAATATATGAATGTGTAAGAATTTTGATTTATGTCTTAATTCTTATTACAGTCTATTTTATGACCATTCTTTTTTGTCCAAAGTTTAGGTAATTTTCAATTGACAAGGCAGAACAGGACAGAAGTAAACAAACTGAATAGTAAATGCGTGCACAAGGAGTGCATCACTGGCCTGTGATATAAATTGCGTATGGCAAGAACAGTGCAGGTCTTTAGAAGTTTCTGAACTCTTACCCTTTCGTTTATTAAGTCTGATTCCTTGCCAGGCTTGACTGTTAGCAGCTAGGATATTTAATCACCCTTTTATGAATGGGGGCTAATGTTAGACACAGTTTGAAACTATGAAATACCTAATTACTGTAGACTGTAGATCAAAGTGTTGGACAACAAACCACTAGGGTCAAGAGGCTTGTTCTGTTTTTCCTTCCAAAGTCATCAATTGAACTTTTCTCAATAGAAGGTACCTAGTATCTGAAGATGCAGCTTTCATAGTGTTAAACTTGATTATTCTGTTGTGCCTGGATAGCATAAGCTTGTTCCTGAAGTTAAGTCAAACTGCAATTTTTTCCCAATATGTAGTCTCAGTTTTCTCAAATTCCTTTTCTCTTTTCAGAGGTTCTTCATGCTTTCAGCTGTAGTGAATTCTGTAAGATCAATCTGAACAAGAAAATTTGGAGGCAAGAGTACCTGTAGCTCCTAGTAGTCCTCAAGACTAGTTTTTAAATTTTGCAATCTGCCTGAGCTCTGCTCATTGGAGTCTGATTCCCAGACTAGCTCCTGAGCAGCCCTTTCACTTTGTGTAACTGCCTTATTTGTTTGCCATTTTTACCAGTGGTCTGTCTCTGTTCCATTCATTAGATAACTAAGGAGAAGAGTACTGCAGACTACTGGACTCACATTCCTTAACCCTTAGCCACAGAGACAGGCCACATCACAGATGAGTTACTTGCTTGGAAATCTGCTGCGAATTTGTGAAGTCATCTATATTGGAGGCTGACAGACTCTAGAATTGCAGGGAGTAGGGCTGTCAGAAAGCGACTGTGTGAATTGTCTTTCCAAAATGGGCAAACCTACAAATGGAACAAAATAAAAATAATAAAAAGCAAAAGAAAAGGTCTGTATGCAAGGAAGAAAAATGCTTTTTAAAAAGTGTGTGTTTTTAAGCTGAGGGAAGCTTAGAAATCGGTATCCTATGATTATCAATACAACAGGAAAGCAGTAAGGAAGTTTTAAATGCTGTCATGGTAGTAGAAAGTGAGATTTTAAAAAGTGTTTTCTGCCTAGATCTGCACCTCTGTGTCTTGCTGTTTAGACGTGTTTCTCTCTCTATTTAAAATCTGCATTGCAGCAGAGGCTTCTCCCTGTATGGCAAGCTGTACTCTGCTTTAGGATCCACAGCTGTGCCACATCCTGCACCAGCAGCCACTGACAGGGGCAATCTGTTTGTGGCATATTGAGGTAGTCAGATTGTCTTTGGGGACTGCTGTGGAGTGGCTTTTTCCAGCTCCTTCCTATAGGTACAGTATTTGTTTCTCCCAAAAGGGCCTGGGGCTGCCAGTTTGTGCTCAAAGGGATGAGGTTAATCCTTTAGAGACGTGGGGAGCCATGAGGAGTGGTACCTGTGCCCCTGCCTGATATGTTCAGGGGTCCAAAAAAGCATCATTCCCATGTGTCTCCCTGTAGGTGCAGGGCTGGGGAAGGATGGTTGTCCCTCAGCACACCTGGGCAGCAACACCAGTGGCTTGCTGCCCTTCTGAAGGTGAGGTGTCAGCTCTGCAGCTTGCTCCTCTCCCTGAGCTGGAGTGTGAAAATTGCACCTGGCAACAGATCCTTTTCTCTTTCTTTCCCCTTCCATGGTTCAAAACAGTCTTTATAAATTAGGACAATGTGCTCTCCATTAATACACCAAAACAGTACAGCTTGTGATAGTGTTATTAAGGTGTTTTAGGTCCTTACTGTAGAATACAGCAGCATATTTATTTCATTAAGGGGACCAAATGGTTCTAGCTGAATTTGGCACAAGAACATGGCTGAAGTCCTAGTTTATCTCTCATGTAGATTTTACCATTAAACTCTGAACTTCTGAAAATTAAAAAATTCACATTAGAAAGACTAATAGGTGTGCTACATTTTGTAGTAGGTTAAACTGTCCTTAAAAATCTCTTGCTTTCTCCACAGTAGTTCTGCATTAGTATTTGTTCAGTATTCCAGTTTTTTTTACAGACTAGGGCTTATTGTTGTTGAGGGTAAGCAATACATAGCATCATAAAATCATAGAATGACCTGTGTTGGGAGAGACCTTAGAAATCACTTATTTCCAACCCACCTGCTGTGGGAAGGGGCACTTTCCACTATCCCAGGTTGCTCAGAGCCCCATCCAACCTGGCCTAGAACACTTCCAGGGATGGGGCAGCCACAGCTTCCCTGGGCAACCTGTGCCAGGGCCTTACCACTGGAAAATTTCTTCCTAATATCTAATTTCCGTCCATTCTGTCAGTTTGAAGCCATCCTCCCCTTGTATTGTTACTACGTGCTCCTCCATCTTTCCTGTAGGCGCCTTTCAGGTACTGGAAGGCCACATTTAGGTCACTCGAAAGCCTTCTCTTTTCCAGGCTGAACAATCCCAATTCTCTCAGCCTTTCCTTGTAGGAGAGATGCTTCATTCCCACGGTGAACTTTGTGTCCTCCTCTGGACTGACTCCATCAGCTCCATGTCCTTCCTGTGCTGGGATTTCAGGGCTGGAGGCAGCCCTGCAGGTCGGGTCTCTGCTGAGCAGGGCAGAGGAGCAGAATTCCCTCGCTCAGGCATTTGGTTTAACTCACTCTCCTGCTGTGCCAATGGCTGCCCAGGAATACAGTTGCTTTAGGGCTACCATCCCTACTGATCCCATTATCATGGCAGCTTTGCTTCTTGCTATACACTGCTCTGATACAGTGATGGTGAGAGTAATTCGGACACTGTGGATCAGTGTGTGCTTAGGAAAGATTGTTAAAGAGCCCTGAAGGGATTTGGGAGCCCAGCAATAATAGATTTCTTACGGTGGCTTTGAAAATGGGATATGCAACATTCACACTTAACAGTTCCTCCTTTCCACAGCTTTTTTATTTTTTGCATGTTTTGTTGTGCAGAAAGGGAACAGTTGTCAAAATTATATCAGACTGTTTGATGGTGAGGTGGTGTTCTTTGGTGACACAGTTTTCACTGGATACAGTGAAAGACACAAGTGCTTAGCTTTTCCTACCTCTAGTCCAAGCTGGCCAAACTCACATTTGTGTGGTAGCTTGTGTTTCAGTGCTTGATTTCACTTAAAGTGGGGAAAAAAAGAGAATGAGCACCATTCCCCAGCATTTCATGTTGTGTACTAGGGTGTCATATCCTGCATACCTGTTCTTTAGAATTTTGTTGTTACACAGGTGTGGGACTCCAACCAAACTGAATGCTGCCCCAAAAACAGTATTGAGGACCCTGATTCTGTCTTGCTGTGTGGGCATGGGGAGGTGGACCTGTGTACATAACCTGAGCTCAGAAAGAAGAAGTTAGAAGAGATTCTAGAAAAAAACATGGCCTACCCATTTAAAACTCAAAGGATTCTGGTTAGATTTAAGCATTTCTCAAGTCTGGTTGCTTTTATGTTTTTTCAACAGTTCACTCAATTACTTTATTTCACCTCCCATTAATTGGTCCTCTGAAGCAAGTCCCTAAGGGATGTAGGATAGATAGATGCTTGCACAGCAAATGTTTCTTTCATATCACACTGGGTGGCATTACAGGTTTGTTTTCACTAAAAGGTATTGTTCCCTATCAAATGTGGAAAGGAATGACTACAAAAAACTGAGGAAATGTTCAATTTTTTTAAAAAAGCTGATTTGTCACTTTCCTCATTGACTATGAACTGAATAGATGTCTAACCCTTAAAATACTTTCTCCCCCCTTTTCCTTTTTATTGCCTGGAATCTTAAGAGCTTTATCATTGGCAGTCATAAAATGAAAATATACACCAAACCCTCAAAGGGCAAGTATGAAATTAAATTATATTTGGGCAGCTGTAACCTTTTAAAACGATCAGATTCCAGTTAATGTATTTCTTCCTGTTCTGAATGCTGCCATGATGTTTGATGGTGGGAAGCAGTCCAAAGGGCATTGGGAGATAATAAATTCACTGGAAATTTCACCCTGAGGCGAGCCTCGATACACCAAGGCTTCCATTTAGCAGGACTGACCTAAAAATCTTGTCACATCCAAAGGTCACTTAGGTTGGGGTTGGTGTGTCCCATCTATCTTTCCCTGGTGCAAAGAATGACAGCTGAGCTCGTAAACAGCCATCAGAATATGGAAGACAAGCAGAGGGGAGAGGAAGGAAGGATAATACTGCTGACAACTTCCTAGATTTCCTAGGCCAATTTTCTAGGCCAGTGAGACCAGTTACCATCTGTGGGGCTGCTTGTTTCAGCTACTTCATAAATGGCAACTCAGTTTAAAGAGGTTACACTTTACCATGGAGGTCTGAGACAAGGGAGTCCCCCCATGCCGGCAAATGCCATGTAATCCTGCTAGGACACATTGTACTGTCCCTGAACATTTCCTACTTGCTACCAGTCTTGTAAGTAAAAACAGTTTACAGTTCATACAATGCCTTACTTTCAAAGAGGGTCAAAAGTCTAAAAAGCTGTCAGTGATGGCACTGATAGGTGTCACCTGTAAGAACAATGACTCTAAGGGAACAATTTGACACTAATTATAAACAATAATGAAAGGTAAGGTATTTTCAATCTCATGGGAAAATCTGTGATGGACATCCTCTAGGATGTTGCTTATCCTAAGCTTATTAAAATCAGTATAATCCTCTCACACAGTAAATTCAAGCCAAAGGCCCTTCAGGATGAATGTTGTCTTTCAGTCAAAGTTTCTATTTCTGCAATTGGAAGCTCCAGTGGACCCTTCCTATGCTTGCAGTATATGAAATATTAAGGTCTGGGCTTGGAGTTGCATTACAGAAGTGTATTTGAAGGACAAAGATCTAACTGACCATAATTGTTCCTCCTTAATTGGGGATGAGCCCTGCAGCATATGTCTGTTGTATCCTGGTGGTATGAATCTCCTTCTCAAAATATCCTAAGAGGAGGATGAGAGAGAGACAGACTGCCAGTCACTGCTGGGATGCAGGAGGCAAAGATTCCCTCTTCTACAGCCTGTCTCAATGGGGAAAAGAAATTATTGTTCAATTCTGGAATGTGGTAACATCCCACTGTTGGAAGAAAGATACTATGTGTGGTATAAGCATCGATCTGATTCTTTGGGAAACATAAAGTTGAAGATTAAAATTAAAAATAAATTATTAAATAAAATCTTTGTAACTTTGGACATGTGAGGAAAAAAAAATCAAATTAAATATGCAAGTTTCAAAATTCACAGGATACTGACTAAGTTAGGTTTTTAACTCCTCCTGGAAATTTGCTGACGTCTCTCCGTGAATTTTAGTAAATCAGATCCTTCCAAGGAGGATTGTAAATTATATGTTCCTTTGCTTGTTAAAACTAAACAGAATATAACCGTTATTTTCAGAAGTATTTCACACGTTCTTACAAACATACTATATTTGAGGCAAACACAGTAAAGAAGGGCAAGATTGGCCAGCTGTCAGTGTTTGTCTTCATTTTCCTTGGGTTCGCACTCTACTTTATGTTAACATATATGTTCTCCACACAAAGCCAAAGTAATTTGCAAGCAACTTTGGGGGAGTTATGTGCCCTTCCCCACATGTTCTATCCTGAAAACACAGCTCTGTGCCTTACCCATTGGATGACTTTGAGGAAGACAAAGTCACTCTACATCTGACTTGTGTGACACGAAAAAAGGAAATGTGTGTTTTTCGTGAGATACAGAGAGGACAGATATAGTTCACTTTAAATTCATCCGCTGACACAAAATTTTTAAAAATTTCATAGATGTGCTGAGCACAGACTAGCTACTTTTTTCCTTTTTTTTTTTTTTTATTTGGGATGGTGGGATGAGAATAACCTTTAGCCATGGATGCCTAACATGTATAAATCATTTGGCATAACATTGCATGTTCCATTCCAGTTTTTATAAAGCAAGATGAGGATGATTACCTCAGACTATTCCCACTTTATGTCACTTTTCTACTGTGACTCCGTTTCCTTTTTCATTTTCCTAGGCAATTCTAGTTAGTAAGCTAGTAATGGTGGACCATAAAGTCAGAATATTTCTGTGGTGGCTGGTGGGGCACGGAGCAGCAAGACCAACTGACTGTATTTCTGCAGCAGTTGGAATTTGGGAAAGTCACTTAGTAGGAGTCAGTGTGGACTTTCAACTCCCTATGTCAGTAGAGTTTTCCATCTTTGGGAATTGTGGATGTCTCATTGTGCTGGTCTCAGTGCATTGCTTCCCTATGTTTTCATAGCCATATTCTTTCCATTTCATGCCAGATGACTTTGGACAATTGTCAATGATCCTGATGTTAATGTTGTCAAATACGTGATAGAAATACAGACAGTGAGAATAAGTATTGTATTTAATGGCTGTGATATTGGCAAGTGCTTTTTTGCTATTTTAGCCGTGACTTTTATCGTAGTGAATATGATCGCTTTAAGCAAAGGCCTGTCCTGTGCCATGGTGTGAACTGGAGAAGTTGAGAGATATTTTGCAGTTGCTGACTTTGGCAAAAACAAGGAGTATCCCTGTGTAATGGAGAACTGAACTGTTCCTTGCCTTATTCATGCCTCCCACGCTGGAGTCAGAAACACTGGGTAATGCTAATATTTGTCACGGAAAAAATTAATTGGCAGAAATGTTTCATATATAAACAATAGAAGGGAGGGCCCAGAGACTTTCCCTCTTCTGGATTGTTCTGAATTCCTTATCCCTGATAATTATAAAGAAAGGACTGTATGGAAGGCATTATTGCTCTATGGAGGGAAGCAAGGAAAATCCCTGCTTGACATTCCCAGTCTGGAATGGAGATAAATTTTCCGGTTGCTAACTGAAGAAGCGATGAGTGCTGTTCAACCTCCCACTGCAGGGAGCAGCCAGACCTGAGCAGCTCAAAAAGGGTCAATCAAATAGGTCGTACATCATCTGAGGAGGCAGATGTTAGAACATATTGTAATGGGTTGCTGCGAGGATGGCTTGTGGAGTACAGGGATGGGGGAGAGCAGCTATCAGGGATGTTTTCTGTCATGGTTGCTGGAGATATCCGAGTTTTGGGGAAAGTCTCTGAACACAGGAAATGATAGCATGAGCATTCTGTGTACATTAGACTTGTGGGCAGGATGTTATAGGTAGAAAAGGAACAGAAGCATGAGTTCCTCTGTAATGCTCCATAGAATACGAGTGAGTCTAGGTGTCTGTGCTTTGCCAAAGTCACTCTTAGCCTTGGAATGTGTGAGTATTTTACCTGAAAAAAAGAAAATTACTGAGCTCCAGACTATATTAAACACAGATCTGTTAAAATAGCTTCTATTTTAGCAGTGCCCCTAATTCACACCCACTCAAACACCTCCTCGCTCATTAACCCCATCGTCAGACCCAAGGAACTCAAGTGAAATGAGATGGCATTGGGAATGAGGTAATAAACAAAGATTTCTGGATAATATTCTTACTTCATGATAGCAGCTCTTGTTACTGTGACTACGGTAAAAGCTTTTTGGTGTTTCCATTGCAAACTCTTTGGTTCTCCCACCCCTTCTGCTTTGTAGACAACTACTCAGCCAGAAGCAATTTAAAATGTGCTTTTACATCAATTTTGACTCTTTTTTTGGATTGAAAAGAGTTTCGTGTTTTGATACTTCATTATAAAACATGAAAATTGCTGGGGTTTTTTCCTCCTAATCCAAACTTCCAGATGAACAATTTAAAGATATGGATTAGCTCTTTTTATAACCTAGCCATATTATTAACAATTGAAAAATGTCTCCTAAGATAATTTCAGTGTTTCATGGTTTTGTACAAGCAGATCCATCTTTCTGTTACAAAGAATTCCATACTGGTAATTGGTGTGGAGGACAGTTTTCAAAAGCACTGTTTTCACTCAGGAATCTGTTTTCTTTTCTTTTTTTTTTTCCCCACTTTACTCAGGGCCTCAAAAAAGTTACAGAAGCCAAATTTAGTAAATTATCAGGGATGGATCAGATGTGATAATAGATTATAGAGCATGTTACTAGTTAATAAATGTTGATATAGTTACTGTGGAATATGTGGCTATGTGGCATTTTTTAAGAGATAAATGAGAGTTTGCAGCCCTGTTGCCAGTGAAGGGCATCCTTTTTTGCCTCAATAACCAGAATTCAGAGGGATGTGTTTGTGCTTTCACTCTTGTCTTGTCTTAAGAGCAAAATGCTGAGGAGGTAAAGTAGAGAATGAGCCCTTCCTTAGGGTAACCCAGATAAGCTGGAATAATATGTGACTTAACATCTTGCACTAGCATGGCAGTGGAGAAATGTGGAGAAGGTTGCGTTTCCTCTGGTTGGATTGATGCCAAGGACAAAGCTTCCCACTTGCTGTGGGAACACGATGCTCCAGCAGTTCCTGGTTATCCACATGGATTGGTGAAACCAGAAGCAGCCGTGTAAAGTTCCAAAGTTCATCTCATAGCTCTTCTTGTGCTTGGCTGATGCACAGCATGAGAGGGACATGAAAGTTAAAGGTAAAATTCCCTTTGACTTTCAGTCACGTTATTGTGCCTGCAGCTCCTTAAACCTCAAGTGTGCCAAAACAGGAATGTTGGAGTGAGTTCCAGGCTTTTTGTGCATGGGTTGCAGTTTAGCCGTGCAGTGTGACTGGATCTTACTGTCTGCAGTTTCTTGTAGTGGGAGTCAGAAACTGAATCCTGAGGGATTTCAGATGTTTGCAGAGAACACTTTGAGGGAACAAATTCTCTAAGAATTAAAGACCAAACTTCTGTACATGTCCTAATGGAATATGCAAAGTGTCACTTTTCCCATTACATCAGTGTAAGCATGGAAATAGTGAGATGAACTAGAAAACATCTTATATTATTTCCTGAGAAGTTTGCCAAAGCTTCACAGAGGTTTCAGGCTCTCTGGAATTTTATGGGCTCCATTGGAGGGGGAGTTTTACAGACCACACCCATTTTATCATAAAATCAAAGAACAAAAATATTGAACAGCTATTGTTTCTGATATTTCATTTTGTTAAAGAGAGACTTGCCTATAATGAAGCAAACTCCAAAATAATTACAGTAATTCAGTGCTTTCTGCTCTGTCAGCAATTCTGTTTTCAAATAATGGCACTCCCCTCTACATACTCTTTAACATCTCCTCTTTGTAGCCTGTCCTCTCCCAAGCTCAAACATCCCAATTAAACAAACATGCATTTGTGGTTTTAAGCATTCAAGTTATCCAGCTTCTAGCAATGGGGCTAATTTGAAGTCAGGCACTCCTATGGGTTTCAGGTTGATAGGACTCCCTGTTGAGAGCATTAGAAGTCTGACCAGAGTGAAACTCAGCTGGTTTCTGGTTTGGAAGATAGATTTGCTCTGATGCAGTGTGGCTCAAAATATTCTAGTTCAAAACTGGGGCAGTTCCTTTGCCAGTGATTGGAATGACAGTTTCCCACAGGTCTAATTACTTGGATGGACTTTTTCTGCAAGCTTTGTCTTTAGCAATACCTAGGACAAAACAGCTCTGTTTTAGAAGAGGGGATTCCACATGGGTTAAGGCCAAAGGAAAGGTACATGTGAGCTGGAGCTTTCTTGAGTTCTTGTACAATATTGAGCTTCCATGGAAAGGGATCACAGTGTGCTGCTGGGGAGGACAACTGCTGCCTTGTACTGATACTACAGCTTCACAACAGGCTCTCACAGAGTGAGGTAGGACTTGTTAACTTTCTTGAGGACTTGGGGAAGGAGATTTTAAAGCAATGAACATGAAAAAAAATTACATGAGAGGTAAATTTAATTGAATGTATTTGAAAATTTTCTGTGGCACAGAAACTCATAAACTGGAAAGATTACACTGTAGGGGTGACATTCTTCTCCCCAAAAATAATAACCTTACTCTACTTTCTCCACCTCCAAAAATAAAATAGAATGAAAAAAAAATAAAATAAATAAAGTAAAATAGCTTACACAGCTGAATAAAGATGCCATGTCACATTCTATTAGTGTTTCTTGCTAAGGAAAAAGGGAAACAGAAAAAAAATCTCTTCAGAACTATTCTAGAAATCAGTTTGGTGTAGTTTAGCTCTCGGAGCAAATCCGTTTTCTTCTGCAGCTTGATGGACTGTCCATCACTGGCCTCTGCCTTTCAGTATTCTTCTTCTGCCTGTACTTCCTTCTTTCTGTGTTCTTTCCAGGGAGGCTTGGCACAATGGAAGGAGCTCAAACACAGTTCTTAGCTCCCTTTTAAGGCACAAGCATCACATTCCTTCCCCTCTACCCAAGCTGGAATAGAGCAGCCTTGTTTATGATGGACTGAGCATTTGTCACTCTCTACCTCCTGTGCTTTTATCCAGACCCTTTGACCGCGTAATACAGCTCAGTTCAAAGAGCAAATTAAGTTTCTGAGTGAGCTGAGTAGATGTCACTGAACTCCTGTATGTGTCAGATAAATGAGGAACAATGTTAATTTGTCTCTCCAAGGACAACAGGTACAATTGCAGGATACTTAAGGTTCAAAAATATTCTTGGTGTTAAAAGGGGAACAGACAGGAAAGAAAATGTTTCTCATTTGACTGTTTGATATCATAGTTAACAGACGAAGATACAACTATAGGGGAGCAAAAAATATCCAAGTGTGAGTTTTTATATCTGTTTCTTTTCCCCTCCAACAAACTAATTCGGCATTGTTGCTTCTGGTAGGTGATCGTTATGTCTTTACTACTTTAAAGAGAGACTTCAGTATTTTAGGACTCCTTATCACAGCTTATCAAGAAAAAGTTTCTAGAGCAGGCTGAGTGCTGTGGTCCACATGTACTGCAGAATAGCTGTTTCACTACTTCATGCCGGAAGAAGAGGGACAAGTCACCAAGAAATCTTAGAATCATCAATATATAAGAACCTGATACTATATCAGCATTCAAGTCAGCAAATCTATGTTCTCAAAATAAGAAATGCAGTTGACCTTAATCTTTCTACTACAAGCTCTGCACTTAACTTCAGGAGACACAGAGTATACAGATTTGGAGTAATTAATTCAGTATCAGTCCTAAAGCAGGCACAGATTTTCCCTGACTTAATTCCCTGTTGAATACAACAACTTAAAATGCAAACAGAAAATCTATAAATAAAAACTGGAGAAAGAGTTGCTTAAGGAAATGTGTGTAAAATAGTGAAATGCCTTAATTATAGCTCGGCAATCTGAAATATATAGAACCTTATTTACAGTAATTCTGCTGCCATTGCTTGCTTGTTAACTACTCTGGTCACTTAATGGATAACAATGAATGATTATATACAGTACCAGTCAAGTAAAGCAATGCAATATGAAGTGAGTATTTTGTCAAACGGCCACTCATAGAATTTTGGTCTCTCAAATGAAAAATTATACTTACTGAAGTCAGGTGCTCTGAGCTAGTTGCCAAAAATCTGGATATATGTATAAAAAAAATAAAGCTCTTGGGAAGCATACCTGTGGTAAACAAATAGGCAGTAGTGAGTTTTTTCCTATGGAGTAAAATGCCACTTTACTGACTTCAAGCTTCTAATTTGCCGAAGCTGTGCTGGAGCAGCAGTCTCCATGTGGAACCTTCATTCAAACACTTCATCTTCATTACAAGAACAGTCAGCTCTATTCTGCATTACGGAATAGTCAGTGATAAAGGGAATGCAGTTTACAAAACAAATGCCCCTTCTGAAGCTGAACATGCCTGTTGTTTGTCAGTCCTCTACATTGCCACTGGTCATTTCACTGTATAATCCATAAGGAATATGCTGTCAAAAATATGTCCTTACTTTAGGGACATTCTTTTGCCATTATTTCTAGCATAAGAAATTCCATTGGCATAAAAGTAATTAATAATAGTGGCAGCAAGAATACATTATATTCTGGTACTGCACAGAAAGCTATAGGAATAAATTGTTGCCAGCTTATTTTTTTTAATATTTTAAAATACATAAAATATTAATTACTTTCCTCGAAGGGGATGCTGTTTATCTAGAGGATTTCATCCAACAGGCTTTTTCCATAAGATATTATCAAATTTCCTCTCCAATTGCATTCCATATAGTCACTCTATTTCAATTACTGTCATATGGTGTGAACATGGTATGTATGAATATGTAGGGCACTTGGGCGGTTTTCCAGTTAAAATCTCTTTGCTTGTAAAGAGCAGACAATCTTAAATACACAGTTTGCAATGATATTTTATCACAGAGACTAACAGATCTTGTTAGTCTCTGATAGGAAATGTCTATTGATAAGTTCCTACAGTTACATCCTGTAGAAGGATTGTCTTCTTGTTAAGGCGTGGGACAAAGGAGCCATGAGGTCTAGGCTCTAATCAGGAGTTTCCTACAGTCTTCCTGTGTCACCAGGAGCTGTCAGTTACATTGTGGGTGCTGGTTCTCACCTTGCTAATAGTTGAACAGAATTTATCCACTGGCAGAATTAAAGACTGCTTTTCAAGGAAAACTGTGTTTCTTCACATTTGAGGGTGTTACAGTTAGTGTCTTTCCCATAGAAGCTCCTATAAATGCAAATGGAGTTGTACTTTAGTTAAAATGTGTGTCCTATCCATCAAAATTACGTCAGTTTCTAAGAAAACTAAGAGCTACCATAAATTGTACATGCTTGTTTTACTTTATTCACCATTACTGTTCTACAATCAAAGCAAGCATTGTTTTGAATGTACTGCGGTGGAAGTCTTTATTACACCAGAAGTAAACCTAAAGCTCACTCAGTTTTTCAGTGACCTGGATTCCAGCCTTAGTGCTGGATGCCAAGGATCCCCAGTTGGTCATACCTGAGAAGTTCCAAAGGAGAAAAGAACTGGTGCATTCATCCTGGCGCGGGCAGAGCGCGCCTGGTGACCACAGTGGGATTATTCTCAGGAATAAGGGCTGCAGGCCTGGAACCCTAGAGATCAGCTACCAGAACCATATTTTGTGGAGACTTGTGGTCACTGATTCTAAAAGTGATGTTTGTCTAATATGAGGGAGATGGTGGTTACCAAGGCTGTGCCTGTGTATAAATGAAGCCTTGTTCAGTTTGTGAATGCTTCACAGTTTTACTAATGGGAACTTGTTTTTCTCAATGTCTCCTAAGTCTTAGGATTTTTGAAGTCTAGAGAGACTATTATGTTGTCTAGTCTGACAAAACAAGATGTAAAATATTATTGAGCACAATAATTCTTGTTTGAAGTTCACCTTCATGAAACACATCTGATCTTGACTGAAACATCATGAGTCAAAATTTCTCTAGGCAGTTCCTCCACGTGTCACCAATGGTCTCTGATTAAAAGCAGTGTATTACTTACCTATTAACTAACCTGGTCTCAACTTTCTAGTATTTATTATTGTTCCTTGATATGTGATTTACTTACCTGTCTTCTTCTCTTCAGCTAAATGCAGGGAATAGCCAGGATGGGAGTTTTCAAAGAAAATTAGCTGTGTTTTGAGGCCATGGGAGGGAGCAGTGCAGCTTTTCAACACTTAGCCTATTTTCTCTAGTCTCTGCATGGTCCACAATTTTGGGGTGAATTCATCCAGCTTGCTATTTTTTGCTTGGTGAATAAAGGAAGCATTAGTCCAGACAAGGTACTTTCCCACCGAGAGTCTCTGCATACCTCAGCCCTGGGAGCAGGGCAGTTCCTTGTAGAAATGGGCAGTGAAAAAGGCAGATGTTAGGTAGAACAGTGATAATTCTCAACTGCGTTCAGAATTCTGTGGAACGAAACAAAATCAAATAAATCCCAAAATGAACCAAAATACTTCCAAGCGCATCTTAGGATTTTGAGCTCTATTGCTATTATCTGAAATTATCCCAAAGTGAAAGCTACCAAATTCACCTTGCGATGTGTTCTTTGAGCAAGTTTTTAAAGGAGCATATTGTCCTTGTGTTCAAATATTATATTTGTTTTCTCAAAATCTCCCATTTGATGCAAACAAGGGGCACTTAGAAGCCTTTGCTGAAGTTTGAATGTACAAATTAGTGTGTCCATTTGAAATGTTTGACTAACAATCTTTGAAGGAAACTCAGACAAAAATAAAATCTGGCATTTCAAATATGTAAATAAAGATTTTTTTTGGTAGAATATCTAGCAAGCATTGCTACCAATCATTAATGAGTGCAGCTTTAATTCTAATTTCTGTAGCTTTTATCCATGTTGCCAGTAATTTTAAAAACCTGTCTTACAGTAGCATATACATCAAATATTTGTTTTCAGTAAATTCTTTTTCCTTTTCAACTGAAAAACCACCTGAACAGATTGAAAATTAGGCAAAATTGCAAAATTCTTTTTGCTTTAATCAAAGTTTTCATGCCTTATGTAAGCATAAATTTGAGGTAAAGAAAAATGGAATTAATGTATTCTGAGTGAGTCTCTTTTTATACCATTTCCCTCCCCCCCCCAATTATGCAAAAAGAACAAGGCCATTCATGTGTATATTTTTAATGATGGGTCTCAGAATGACAAAGAAATTGAAGTGGTAGATCAGTCAACAGTTCAAACACTCAGGCACAGTGGTTTGTAAATTCATCGCTGTGGTATCTTCCCTGAACAACCACTTTATCAGAAACAAATTTATTGCAGTAACTGATTCAGTTCCCACTACCACCTGTCTCTCTCTGTGTTTTTTTATGAACAGCTCTTAATCTCCACTGTTCACTAATAAAAATATTTTAGTAAGAGATAATACTGTAATCCAAATGCCTATAGGTGCTTGAATCAACTATTTCTGTCTGTGTAATTGCTAGCACTTTGTTCAACCCTTTTTAAAATTGCTATTAAATCTCATTCTCATTTTCTGTATTAATAGAACAAGAATTCATTTTTAGTGTACCACCCAAGCAGTAATGAGCATTGTTAACGTGTAACAACAATGCCCAAGGGGAAAGTTTTCAAAGCTGGCCTAACCTTAAGGCTTTGCTGTTGATGTACTACAGAGTCATCAAGCCAAGAGCTCTTGGAACTAGTCCATTTAGAGAGTTCAGCTGAATATTTCTGCTTAATATATTGAAAGAATTATAAATGGTTTAGATGGTGACCTAGGGAGAAAGGGTATTTTTGTTTAATACCTTAAGAATAGAGGGGCAGCATTAAAAAATTAACAATACCTCCTGCTTATTTTAAAGTGTATCAAATTGTGGTTTTGTTCTCATGATTTTGTTTCCTTACAGATTTTCGTAAGAGGTTAATGAGAAAAGATTAACAACACGTGCAATATTGCACATGGGCAGGGGAGACGAAACATAATCATTTAGTTATAAACAAGCAATAGATATTACTTTTTAATTGCTTTTTCAGAAGCCCAATTCTGCCTTCTTGAAGAAGTATTATGTATCTTTTTGAATTCAGAATATCATCCTTATTTATTATGTATAGCAAAAATAAACCTGCCTAAAGCTGTAGTGCTTCACTGAATGCCTTGGTCACAATAAAGCAGTCAAGACCCTATAGATAAAAAGTCCTGTATGAGGTGCAGCAAAATAACCTTCTGGAGTGCTAGAATTTGACATTGAGTCATTAGGTTAGCTGATAGTGGTGGAAATGGCTTAGCCAGTCTCTGTTTGGGGTAAAAATTAAGAGGCTCAAACCCAGTGCATTACAGGAGTGGTACAGAATAACATTATTTTCCTTGCACTTTTTGAGGTCTTGGTTTCATTACTGTGTAAGATATACAGGTACATTTTGGATGATAGTTGAATATTTCTGCAGAGATTTATTGATGGTTCCAAAATCTGAAGCCAGTAGGGGAGCAGGAGTAGAAATGTTCTTTTGTTGGAGTTCAGTTTGTCTATTAAATGAATGCACAAATTATTGTTATTTAGCCATCTTGTTTCACAGCACTTGGTCACACCATTGCCCTTTCTTTGGGTATACACTGGAGATTATTATGTCCTGAAACATTTAAATATGAATAGACAAGTTCAATAATGCAAAAGCTTAAAAACAGTGAAAGTTTAAGAAATGTGCTGCATGTTGTGTATTTCCATTTTTTAAATGGCAGGGTGATACAGGTGCAATCTTACTGGTTAAATAGGTTTCAGACCCTTGCAATTTCATAAACACATGCTTTTCCTTTTAGAGCTGGGCCTGATGCTGCTTTTTCTGTAGAATAGTTGGTTTGTGTTGCAGAAAGAGACTTTTAAGAGAGGACTCTAACAAGGGACTTTTTATAAAATTTTATTTTAATGTTTGGTTTTAATTCTCAAATCAAATTGAGGTGAGGTGTTGCATCTGATAACAGGAGGACAGAAGTTTTTAAAAAGCATGAGTGAAGGCTTTATAGATTTTCTTTCACGCCTCCCTCCAGGTTACTCCACACCATACTGTGTGTTTCATTCTCTTCAGGTATGTCCGTCCCCAAAGTGAGAGTAAGGCATACATTTGAAATTTCATATATTCCATTTTTTCACATGAAAATAAGGCTTTCTTCTGGGCTGCTGCATGGAGAAATTAATTCCCAGTGCTTATTTAGTCTTTGCATGCATTGTCAGAAAGGTGGCTGGTGACAGTACTGTGAGGAGGAACCAGCTTCTAGCCATTGCTCATAAACCACTGGAATGTGTAAGGTGTGCAGATTCTTGGACATGGTGTTGTGAGTGTATTTCATGTCGTTTAGTTATTGTGATTCTGTCTTTGGATAAAGATTCATTTGGAAAAGTCTTTCCCCACCAAAATTTCTGTAAAGCTCAGTCCTCAGCAGGCCCTGTATGGCCTGTCAGGAATCCCCAGTTGGCTCAGGACTGCCAAGTGTCCAAACTGACTGTTATTTTTACCCTATTTTATGCGGACTAGACATGTTCTCTGATATCTAACCTATAGATTAGCAGCAAGCTTGAACCTTTCCTGCCTAATGGCCGTTCCACTTTCATTTGTCTTTTTCCCGTAGTTGCCTAAATTTGTTTTGTCGGTTGTGAAAAAAAAAGGGAGCAAAAGAAAAGGAAAAGCTTTCCCTAGATCTACTCTGTCACCCCCAGAGTCCCATTACATTTGAGCTGTTCCCTAGTCATGTATCCTATTTCTTTAACAACCATTGCCCCTCTGATATATTAATTCATACATAATGCTGGCTTGGTTTTCATTGAACTGCCTGCTGTAGTTCTTCCCTAGTTCACAGAGATCTTGTTCCTTTCTCCCTGCAGAATTTGGGTTTCTTTAGAAAGAATGAATGGATATGAGCTTCAGCTGATAAATACATGCGTTTGAATCTGTGACTTATTTGGGGCTGGGTTGTTTTTGATGACTTCATCTGTCATTGATTTGCATCTATTTGGCTCAGATTCACTAGGGATAAATTAATAAATAAATTTGAGGAAAAGGCAAAAAGAGAGCAGATGAGTGAATGGTTGATAGGGAAAGAGAGGGAGACTAGGCAGAATGGGATGGATTACTGGTGATCAAGAAGTACAGAAAAATAAGGATCAAGAAGTGATCCAGGTGGAGAAAGGAAATAAAAAGGATTCAAAACTGAAAATAATAGAGAGTCTGAAAAGAATAGAGTGAGATATAAATAAGTAAGAAACTTGGTGTCTGATTACACTTTAAAAAGCAGCGGGCTACTTTTAACTGTGTGGAAGTGCTGGGGCTGTGCAGCAGCAAAGGGAAGAGTTTGTACAGGGCATCCTGGGGCAATGCACAGGGCTGTCCCAGAGCCAGAGCCATTCGAACAAGTCGGGGGCTTTTGTATTGTGAGCTCATATTAGCAATGTCTCTGCGCCTTTTGCACAGCCCTACATAAATAATCATGTAATGAATTCTCATGTTCCTCTTTCAGACTTGCTGGTTTGGGTTGGCATTTCTTTGCGCTCTCCAATCTTTGTTCCTTTATCAGTATATAAAATTAACTGAGAAACAACAGCAGAACAACTAAGCACTACCAACAAGACTTCTTAGACTTAGTCGTATTGAAGGCACTGTTTTTCCACATCCAGTTCCATATTTCTGTGTGTTATCCGTTGTCATATTGAATCTCAGAAGTTCTGTTAGCACCTGCAGGCAGAGAGTATCTTTATTCAGTGTTACACATGTACTGCACAGCACTAATCACTCACACAGCATTAGCAAGAGTCCTGGAAAAGCGTGCTGGGGCTGAGCAGGGAAAATCTTTGTTAGTACACTCCTGCTCTCTTACGCTCCTGACTTGGGAATTCCTCCCTGTTCACAAAGCAAGAACAATTGTTGCTTCTCCTGCCCACCATGTTTATTTTCTCCATGTTTTATTAGGAGGTCAGGGAAGCTTCAAGACACTTCTAGTTTGCCTGCTTTCTAACTGCTTTTGACCTCTGTCCCTTACTGTAGTGCTTAGCTTTAAACAGCTGACTGTGTAAGTATTCACATGTTAATAATAAAATATCTATTTAAAGTGCCTTACTGGTTTAGTTTCGAGGAGAAAAACATTTCCACTCTGTGTCTGCATTGCATCTATCACAGAAAGGCTTCTTAGAATTAACTAGGGCTTCTAGTAGTTAATGGACAGTATTTTAACATTGATATGTGTATATTTATATTGACTCTAGTGGTTCCCCACAATCCAACTGAGAGTGAACTCCTACAGTAATTACTAAATAAAATTTTGACATTCCCTGTCCCAGACACCTTACAGCCTGGGAAAACACAGCAAATGAAATAAAGAAACTTAAAATGATAGCACAGAGACCATCATATCCAACAGCATATGTGCTTCACAGGGGTTGATGCATATTACTGGTGGAAATGCTTTTATGCCTGTGTTGTCTCAGGAAAGAAAGGATTGTCCAGTAGGTCAGGCAAACCGTGGGGGTTAGTTTCTGTTCCCTGTTTTGAATCCCTGGACACACAGGGAAGCTGGGACACTTCTCATGGTGATGTCTCTCATTCATCCTTGGAGGAATGAGTCACAAAAGTGAAGATGACAATTCATGTCTTGAAACGTACATGTGCTAAATAAAAAATGCCCATTGGAAGGAAAATGTCATCTGCCGTAGGGTAAGTTTTGGGAAGATTATTTATTTATTGATGATTTCTCTCTTGTCTTTCTTGTCTTCCTCCCCACCCCTATTCTTCCTTTTTTTTTTTTTTTGGTTCTGTTTTTCCAGCAGTTGTATGCTGCCCAGCTTGCTGCGATGCAAGTGTCTCCGGGAGGCAAGATTCCTGGCATTCCTCAGGGGAACCTTGGTGCTGCTGTGTCCCCTACCAGCATCCACACAGACAAGAGCACAAACAGCCCTCCACCCAAAAGCAAGGTACTGTACCAGGCCTGTGCCTCTCAGGTGCTGGAAGCTTTGTTCCCAGGATGTCTCCCTAAAATGGGAGGATGTTGTTGCAAAACAGCTAGGAAGAATTTAGCAAAGGAATGCAGGGAGAAAGCAGTCCTATTTAGGTGACAGCAAGAGCTGGATAAAAAATGTGTCCTTCCTTTCTGTTAGTGCCCTCTAGCATGCTGTCCATGTCCTTTATCACGTCAGAAGAGATTCCTTGAATTGACAGTAGTGTCTTGTTTTTACCCTAACAGTAAAGCAGCACAGATTAAAAATAACCAGACAAATAAATAATACCATTGTCAGCTCAGTGAGATACATGTTCAAAAATGAAAGACATGGCTTGAAATCAGTAGCTGCTGTGTTGATGAATCAAGCTCTAGGTCATCTCTTCTCTCTCTCCTTACTGTAGGCTTTCTGACTTCCTGTGGCTTTTCCTTGGCTTGCCCTCTTCTCTTAGAGCAAGAAATCACAAAGCTGTGCAACACTTGATGGTAGATTATTAGGTTTTGGGTTTTTTAAAAAGTGTTTGGTTACCAAGTTTGTGCATTTTACAAGACGGGGTGGGGGTTGTGTATGGCTGGCAGCGTGTAGCTCTCCTACACTTAGAATCTCAGTCCTGATTTTGCTTCTCCTGTGCAGCAGGAGAATTTGTCATGAGATCGGAGGGGCACAGTGTGTATTTTGTGGCAATTTCAGGATTCCAAGGCCTGCCATAACTGCTGGTAACATCGAGCACAACCATTTTTAACTGGCAGCTGTCAAGATCAGCTCTGTTCTCTCCTTTGTTTTATTGCTTTTTCGTATTTGTAGGTGTTCCAGTGCCTTTGGCTTGCAGTTCCATAGGAGACAAACAGAACTTACTTTGCAAAGTGGGGGGAAAAAAATAAACTAAAAAAGTGGGCCAAAAGGAAAGGAAGGGGGCTCCAAAAGGCTGTAAAATTGTGCAGAGTAAGTCCTGTGCTGCATGCTGTTTTCAATCTGCTGTGTGCCAGTTGGAGGCTCTGAGAGAGCGTGAGAGAAAGAGAAAGGATAATGCTGAGAAATGGTAGAGTAGCTGTGACCTCCAAGCTCAGCCTGGAAATCCAAGACATTGATTTCACTTAGCATTCCTGCTGAGAAATCCGGCAGAGTTCAGTTGTAATAAAAGAACAAGATTCTGTTCTAATGGTAATGGCGTATGACAGACATATCGCTTTGTCTATCCTCAGCACCAGGGAGATGGGAGCTGCAGAAAGGTCACCTGACCCACCTGAGCTGGTGTGCGGGTGCTGTTCTGAGCTTTGAACCCCAGCCTGGAAGCACAATTATTTATAATGCTAAACGGTAAAGAAACCTTTATAGAGCCTACAGTAATTAGAATAAAGCTTACACAATAGTGCAGTGGCCTGGCTCAGAAAACACGTCGGCAAATCCGTCATAATGGCAGAAACTGAAGCTTATGTGTTGGAACTAAACACCTTGGTTGGTGTCTGTGTGGACCTTTCTTTGCTTTTTCAAAGCTTGTTTGTGTTCAACAGCTCCAAAAGTTTATTTTCTTTGCTGATTTTTTTCTGTATTTAATTTTTCTAACTGTCGTCAGGAAATATGTCTCGAGTTTCACAGACATTTTTTAATTTATTTTTTTTAAATCCCCATTAGCAATTTGGTTCCTGAAGTTAGTTTGTGGTGATCTTTCTCACTCTTACTGTGCATCAGACCTCCACAAATGAATAGTTAATGCCTTAGATTAGCTTTCAGTAGATGCTGTTTATGGAATCTCTATTTTCAGCCCACAGTTTACACTGGCACAGCTTTGGTAATACACTCAAGTGTTTGGAGACAAGGAGACAGCCTTACCTGAGAGCGTGTCAAGCTACTGGCAAACATCTAGGTCACTTCTGAAAAGCTGTGGCTTTTTCTTCTCTTGTGTAGTGTTAAAGTTAGTGTGCTGCTCTTTGCAAGGATTCTTCAAAGTCAGCCTCAGCAGCAGATGGAACAACTGTTGGCTCTAGAAATACTGAGAAGCATCAGGGGGAGTTTGCCAAAGATCATCCTTTAAATCTAGTAAGACTTGAAAACATCCCTGAAACTCCTCTAAGACCTTGGCAACTCCTGTTTTGGCAAGCCTTTTATCAGTGGCCCTCACCAGTGTTTGAACACTGTGCTGGACAGAGAGCCGTGGCATCTCCTGCCATCCTGCTTGCCTTTCAGCAGATGTGACCTGGAATAGTCAAATTCACTTCCGAGGGTTCTGTCTCAAGGAAGCCATGAAGCAGAGATGCCATTACGCTGTGCTGCACACATTCTGTCAGATTTTGGTTAGGAAACTGAGCTGGTGTCGTACGCTCTTCCAAGACGAAATCCATGCCAGAAGAACTGATTTAAGAAGCAGAGCTAATGGAGCCTGTCCAAAAGAAAAACGCGTGTGTCTTGCGGAAATGGATTTTAACACAGCTTCTTCTCGAGCAGTTTTAGAAACAGCCGGTATGCTAATCATACCATTCAAATTTACCAAGGCCTCCTCCACAACCCACTTGAAAGGCAACTATCTTTGAAGTTTGCCAAATTGTGCTGGATTTCCAAAGTCTGTCTTAAACACATTTTGCCTTTGATCATGTAAATGCTTGCATTCTGCCCTGTTGGGTGTTCAAGGTGGTTGCAGGCTCCCAAGTAGGAGAGAACAGGCAGAGGTGCAGATAAGGACTAGGCAGAATAACTTTCCAGCCCTTCTCATGATTCATTTCAAGCCTCTTGCTTGTACAGGGCCATGCACAAGATAAAAAAAAGCAGTGTTGTAGACACTATGTTTGTCTGAACTGTGACCTTTACCATGCTACCAGGACTCTCACCTGATAGCTCCAGTCTTCACTGGCTTCAGATCAGGTGCTTTGTACCCTTGCATAAGGACAACAACTTCACCCTCACTTGTAAATGGTGAGGGGCCTGTTCATTCTTGACTTTGTTTCTTGCTTTTTATGTGGCATGGATAAATATAGCACCTAGTGCCTGCATGCTGCAATACTCTGGCCCCTTCCATGTAACCTTTCAAGTGCAGTAATTCTGGAGTGAATTTTCAATGTAGCTTGTAAAAGTAGCTAAACATTCCCTCTATTTAATGGAGCACAGTGTATTGTCTGTAGCATCTGCTGTAAAACAGGAGCAATTCAGTGTGAAATGTAACAGGAGAGAATTCCTGGGCACTTTTCTTTTAACATTGTTGTGGCCTCAGCCCTAACCCTACTCACAGTTGTGTCTCCATCAATGACAAGAGCACACAGACTGTCCAAATCAATTTTTTTTTGTTGTTCTATTGAAATACTTCTGGCAGTGATGCTACCATTTGCTCCACAGTAGCACCTGGGAGTTGTGACAAGGAAAGGAAATGTGTTTCAGACAAGCCAGAAACAGCACTAAGCAGCTGGATATACACAGTCAGTTTCTCCTCAGCTACAATATTCAGACAAATACCGATCTGAATCTTTAACTGAAGAGGGTGCTTTAGTTTCACATTATCTAATCACAAATGTGAACACTTCTGATGGAATTTTCTTCATGTCGCCTATAGGCAGCAATTAAATGGCCTTTGAAAGTTTTAGTGCTTGCACAGATTGGCCTTAAGATGGCCAGAGTCTCTCCAAGAGAACTTCTTCCATTTTTGAGGAGTGTCTGCTGATGGTGCTACAGTTGCTGCCACATGCACCAGCTGTGTTTTGCATCCTGGTTATAGTATGTGAAGGATAGAAAGGGAGCAAGGTGTGCTTGCTCCATTCTTATCCAGGGAAGGTCAGGGAACTAGAGTCACTGTTGGCTTTCTTACCAAGTCCACGTGAGACCAGGGAAAAAATAAAGAATAAGAGCCTTCAGAAAGGGTCATTTTAATTCAGACACACCATAGGCTATGTTACTAAGAAAGATAAGCAAGCTGTGGGGAGCTGGTTGTGGATTTTCCTGTCCCAGTCAAAACTGATGATGGGACTACTTAGTTTTTATCTTCACTCAAGATAAAAATGCAGTGGAAAAAAGAGTAGGAATACATCTGAAGGAAATAAGAAAAAGGCCCTAAAATAGTAAAAAGGCCCATAAAACTCATGTATGATATTTCCAATTCTACTTCAGGCAAATTGTTGGCTTAAAGTTCATCTTTGATGACTACCCTAAGCAGCCCTATTAAGTTGAGTGCATTTGTCTCCATTTCTCTCATCTCTGCCTTTCATATGATGGTGCAGAATGTGGAATTTTATCCTGGGGAGATCTTGGGGAAAACAGTTCCTATTATGTGCACAGCTGCATCAACTCACTTGCCACATCACTCTGACTGTGGCAGAAGCCTGGCTGAAAAGTGACATACAGATTCCTTGTCCCCTCAGAGCTGCTATTTTTGAACATGTTAATGGAAAGCATCTAATTTAAATTAAAATAATAAAGTGGCTGTGTACAGGTGATCAAAGGGCATGATTGTGTTGGATGGGGACAAACTCTTATCCCTGAAGAGTAGAGAAGAGGAACCTATCTGAAACTAACCCATAGCATATGTTAGGCCCCATATTCTGATGGCAGTCCTTGTCCTGTTTGTTGGTTGGAGAGCTCAGCAGCTGCTGAATGCCTGTCCAAGCAGCAGGAAATTAAGGCATCCTTATTTTCATTAGAGTACCAAGGCATTTTAGAACAAAGGACAGCAGTTCTCATTAAAGTGATGACATCCCATACACAGCATCCCTGATAAAACGCTGGGGCTATATTTACAGAAGTTTTATCTCCAACATTTGCAAGCTCTTCTATTTTTGAGAGTTTCCAGGCTGGACACAATTCTTTATATGCCACTGATTTAAAAAAAAAAAATCCTTGCTAAATTAATCTATTAATCTTTTCAGCACCAGAATAACAATTAGCACTAGAATATTATACATCAGTACATCCAAAACATTTTTCAGTGATTGCATTTCCCAATCCCCTTGCCAGAGCATCAAACGGGTCAGAAATAGCTATAAGATAATCAAGGAAAAGTTTACAGTACAGATGCAGTGATGAGTTGGGAGCTGTAAACTGAGACCTCCTCTGTGCTATACTCTTTCTTCTGTCTCCCTGTCCATTCTTGTAGTTAATAATCTTTTTACCTGGGAGCCTTTCTCATTTGCTGCCCGTGCTTTTGATCCTAAATAGTAAAATGGGGAGTTGGTGACAGAATCTTTGAAGTTGTTTTCCTCTTCCCTGCTCTTCTTCCTATACATGACATGCAGGCATTTAAACAATGACTTTTTAAACCATTTACTGGAGTACAGTGAAATGATGAGTATTAATGGAACTTCTTAAGGTGCTTTTCTGAAATAGCAAATGGGTTCCAAACAATAAAAGCAATGTTAATAGCAGTAAATAGCAGCAGCAGCAGTAGGGACTTGCTCAGCATTCTGCCTGCCTAACACCCCTCCTTGTTTTCCTAAAAATAAGTTAGATATGTGGAGGCGCTCCTAGGATGCTTTTTCAGATTAGCTGTCCACAGCTCTTCTTTCCTGATATCATGTCTCTCTGGCACAAGCATGCTTTGCAAGCAGAGTTGCCAGGCAATTAACCCATGTCAGGCTCAGCTGGCACTTTCTATAGTGAAAACTCAGAAGAAAATACAACAAAAAGGGGAAAAAACCAAAGTCTCTGATCACAAAACAGAAGTGAGATACCCGAATCAAGCAAGACTGCTTTTTTCCTGAGAGAGAGGTCCTCAGAAATCAGACAGGGAGCAACAGAGGTGTAAAGCCAAATGGTAAAAAACTAGCACTGTGTCCTTACTATTCACTGCTGTTCTTAGCTGTTAATGTCTTCTAAACCTGATATAAATAAATAAAATCAGTGGGGTAGGCAGCAGGTAGTAGTTTTCATTATTTTTGTTTCAATGATCCACATTCATACTGAACACCAAGGTATTCCAGCAGGCACTGTGACTTCCAGGAGGCTGTTTCCAGGATCCCTCAGTGTTTAGGAGTGCTGGGATCTGGCATTTGGTTTCTGCGCAGTGTCTTACCCTGTTACTTAGAAATACCTGAGCATTAACTTCTCAAAAGCTTTTTGGACAGAACTGCCCTTCTTCTGTCAGTAGGAATGAAGAGCTTGAATGAGAAAGAGCAAGAAGAGACTGGATTAGTCCCAAATAAGAAAACAGTGTCACAGAGTCAAGGGGTTTTTAATGCCACTGAGAGAGCTGTTGAGCTGATGGTGCCAGTTGTCCACAAAGTCTTAAAAATAGCAGTAAAAGGGCTTTAGGAGAGCATGCAATCTGAAGCTGCATAATGCAACAGAGAAAAAATTTGATTTTTCTGGTTGCAGTGGTTTTTGCTGACACTCCTTGCATTTGGGTGGCCTTGGTCTGCAGGAAGAGTTAAGAAATATTTAGCAGAAGGTCTTTATGCTGAAGGAGGGTAACCAGCCATGAGGAGAAATACATGAAATTCATTCTTCACTGTGGGCTGCTGAGTGTAGCAGGACTGAAAAGATGGGGAACCAATATTGGCTTTAAGTTAAATCTAGATAGCAAACCAGGGAGTTACGCCAATATCAGATTAATATATCGTTTCCTTCAGAATATGAAGTTCTTATTAAAGGTCATCCTTTATTCCAGAGATTTGTTTTTTAGACTCTGGGCTGTTAAGAGTCTCTAAATCAAGGGATGAATTTGTTCCAGGAGCACAGGCTTGTGCAAGTGATAGTAGTGTAGCAATGTACCTATCTCATGGATTAGGAGAGAGCTTGAAACGAAGCAGAGAACTCTCTCACTCTCCCAGATACTTCTAGAAAGGAACCAGGTACTTCACGTCAGGAATTAAATCTTCCCTTTTGCAGCTTAAGTGTTTGAGTATTTCACTTGTGTGTTAATAATCAAAAAAAAAGGTGCAGAGGCTGTGTTGGCAGGTCTGTGTAGTGGACAGCAGTGTAGCCACCTTTTACCAAACATAGAACTCCTTTTGGACATAGAAAGGGAATTTCTGAAGTGACTGAATAAATTTCCAGTGTGATCAGTCTGACAGCTTCCAGAAACTGCTTGTTTTGTCTGCAGAAGGGTGGTTTGTATCCATGCTGCATGCTAGATTTGAAATTAGCTCCTCTTGACATGTTCTGACAGGATGCAATTCAAACTAAGCAGCAAAGAAATACATTTTGCAGTAAGGATTCCTGTACCCGCAGCTGAATGATAATCACGTAACAAGGGAGCTCCAAAAATATTTTAATCTGAAACATTTTAATCTCTAATCCCTGGTAGCTGTGGATATCTGAAGAGAAGCAAAATTTAGCAGCAGAGTGGAAAAATCTGTTTTATTTTCAAATTCAACAAGACAGTTTCTTTTAGATTAGTATTAACTTTAGATTTATATGAAGTTCTTGGCAACTATTTCACTCAGCTTTCTCAGAACTACACATTTGTTGTACAGAATGCAGTTTGAATTGTTCAGTGTAAAACGAGCTGTTGTGAAAGAGAGATTCAGAAACATTATGTGGAAAGCATCACTTTAGAGTACACATATTTCTTCAAAGCAGTGTGGCTACATGTTGTGATTTTATAATGTAGGTCCTGAAGTCTTGTGAGTATGTAAGAATCTCACTTAAACAAAAATCTTCATGTTGTCACGCCTGAAACTTAGAGATTGGTATAAATGTATCTCAAAGGCTTAGAAAGCAGCTAAGAAAATTAACCTATGAGTTACTTTTTTATTAAAGTGGGATTAATTTTCAGTCTCAAATCATAGAAGATTTCATCTTGACAATTCTGCTAAGGCATAAATACTTCACACGGAAGTACACTTTTTACTGTAGAATCTCCCAGTAAAAGTGCTTCAGTACATTCCAAAGAGAACATTCAGGAGTGTCTGAAGAACATCTGAGGCTGACAAGCTGATGAGACAGAATCTAACATATGAAACTGGTTTAAAATTTCAGTCTTGATCACATGTCCTTATCCATTAATGCTGTCAGACTGCGAATTCAAATATGTAGCTTTTGTGCTAATGAATGAGTTTAGTTTTTGTTTGTTTCATTTCAAGTTGCTACATTTTTCCTTGCTGCTTTTAAAAAGAGATAAGCTATTGCCAGAACTGGTAAAAAAAAAAATTAGGAATAAAATGTTTGATGAAAGATTTCTGAGTATCTTGACACATGGAGTGCGTGGAGGGGAAGACCATGTCTCTGATGGGAGCAGTGCAGAGAAAGTTTCTCAATTTAGAATCATGATGTTACAGAAGTATTTTAACTTTTGAGTCATTTCATAAGTTATTAGCGTTCCTTCAACTTTTTAGTGGCTGTGCTGGTGGGTTGGAAGCAAGGGGCCTGTGTGTGTACGTGGAGATGATAAACAGGAGTTTGTCACAGGCTCTCATCTGACGTGCCAGGCAGTGACATCCCCCGTCAGGGATCAGCCACGTTGTGTTATGTGACTTCCAGCTAACACAGCTCAGTAGGAGCTGCTCGGTGACAAGCACAACCCAACGTGACATCTCCATGGGAAAATGGGCGCAAAAAGCTCTCTAAAGTTGAGTTTCCGGGGTGCATTTATTAGTCTCCAGAATACTCCAGAGAAGGCTGTGAAGCAGTGTGCCGTAAAAGGGAGTAGTACAGTGACAGAATTAGTAAAGCAGCTTTAATTCAGTGTACAATTAGGAAGAAAGCATACGCATGTAGCGATTCTGGAGAGTGTTTTTGTTGTGTGGGTTCTTGTGAATTTTTTTTCTTTCAAAAGGTAGCTCTCTCAGAGAGAGCAGTCATTCCAGGTCACTGATTATTTTTATCTTTAGCCATGCTAAGAGCTGTATAGGCTTCAGGTTACAGCTGTAAGTTAATGTATTTTGAATTTAGCTTGTTGGTTGCCTCAGTCATTCTTGAGCTCTGCTAATCTAAACTCTTGGTTTTTTTCTGCTTTGCTTGCATATCAGAATAACCCCTTTTTGTGCTTATTTCCAATATTCCTAGTCTTCTCTGAATTTATCTTTTTTCCTTTTCTGGGTACTCTCCTCCTAGTTTCAAATGTCCACAGAAAATAGAGTCTGCAATCAAAACTCTGAAATTAATTAATTTGTCTCTTATTTGCTTATTATTTGTCATAAATGAGTGGATAGTCTGTACCTTCAAGATTTTCTATAAAGGTACAGACCAAATTTGGGGTCAGGAAAATTGAGCACATACATACACACAGACCTTGTGCACACCCACACACAGAGACTAATGTTGAGATTAAAAGCAGTCTCACAGTTGGACAATTCTCAGTGGTTTCACCAGTGTGACATCTGAAATTTCAAATGGATGTGGTATGTCCTGCTACTGCTTTTCCTGTGCTGTTGTTCCTCACCCTCAAATGATTGTGGTTCAGTGCTGGCTGGAAGAATTCCCATGGTGGTATCTTTTGGGACTCACTTTGTAAATCCCTCTGGGCTCAAGCAGAGGAAAATAATGCTGTATAAATACATGTTATTACTGGTGAAGAGATAAAATTATCTTATGCTTACCAAGTGCCCCAGTGTCTTGTCTTGATGATAATTAACTGGTGACATACACATTGAGTCAGTGCTCTAGGATTTGTGCCCAGAATAAGTCACAGAAACATAGCAGCTTTAGTATAGGAGAAAAGGGTGAAGGGGGGAATTTTTCTCTTTTTTTTTTTTTTTTTCTTCTGGATAAGATATAAAAACTGCCCAGAGCTGGCCCTGTTCAGAAAAAGCAGATCAGTCTCTTAGAATTCTTTTTTTAAGATGTCAGCTTCCCTCTCATACTCTTCTGTGAAGACAAAGAATGTCTTAACATCTCTATTGAAGTCATCATTAAAATAAAAGGAGATCTGTAGACATCAGCTATAAATCATCAAGAAATAGCTTGTGGGTAACCTTTGACACAGTTGAACCTATTTGAAATGAGCTAGAGCTGGATTCGCTGCCTTCAGTGAAGCCAGTAGGTGGACTAGAGGTCTCTTTTCTCTCTCTGTCTCTCTTTCCATCTCTTAGAGTGTCAGCTTCTGGGAGGTAAAAGTGTTCTGGCTGAGTGATGGAAATGCATTTGGATGTGTTCTTAAATAGAAATTTGTCTTATGTCTGAAAAGAATAGGTTGGTCTTGGTAGTGTGCTACTGGGGGACTTTAAAGGTATTTTGTGAGGCAGTTGTCAGTATTACAAAAGCTATTTTAACCAATTGTTTAGGCTTGAGGAACAGCATGGAGTAGCTATTGTGTGTGGTTGCATGCGTGTTCTCCAGAATTAACAGGGAAATGGTAGATAAAAATCTGCTTAATTTTACATAATGGAATTTTAGCATTCCTGTGATCTGACTTCAAATTCCTGCTGAGTTTCTACAGTGTAACAAAAATACTAGTTTGCTGTTGTTAATTTTAATTTCTAAGATGCAAGGTTTGAAAAAGAGCTGAAAGTATTCAGCATCTCATGGGGACAAACTATGAGTCTTACTAATGAATCCAGCAATTAGTGGTTCATTGTGCCTGCCAGCAATTTGGCCCCAATACTGGTCCTGATGGTGATTTCATTTCCGTTGGTGTGAATCAGGAACAGGATCTGAAGTCTGTGCACCGAGTGGGGGCTGAATACTTCTTTAGCACTCTTCTGCTTGTATTCTGCATTCAGCAGCAAATAATTATAAACATAGGTAGGGTCAGTATGTGTATATATATATAGATACATATAGAGGGAGGGAGAAACATAAATAAATAACATCACTAGTAGTTCCTAGACTTAAAGGGTTGCAAATGATGGTGCTCCCATGCAGTTTCATAAACATGTCTGATGCATGCCCAGTTTGCATGGAATAAACCCTTTTCATAGGTGAAAGGTTGTCTTGTCTTCAGTTTTGTAAGACAATTGAGACCAAGGGGTGACCCTTTGCTTTCTGTAGCCATGTGCTCTTGTGCAAAACACTAGAATTTATGTTTGGAGATATTTTTTGATAACTTCTCGAAAATGTTAGTGACCATGTACAGAAGGTTAAATGAGGAGTGAATCACTCAAATTCACAGAGAAAGTTTGTTGTAAAGTCAGAAACTGAACTTGAGTCTCTTTGGCATGACCTAAGGAATCAGCAATTGAAAAAAGGCATGACTGCAACAATTCCCAACCATTCCCAACAGATATTCTCTCAAGTAGTTGACTCCACATATAGGATCATGGATGGGGTCTAAATATTAAACAATGTCTTCTATGAGTGTGGTACTTACTGAAGGCGCACGTGTTGGCTTTCCACATTCCCTACAGTTCCTTAAACTCCCTCCAGTTTCTGCAGCTGCTGATTAGATTTCATCTTCCTGCTAAAAGGAGGTGAAACGTAAAGATACCCAGCAAGACCAAGTTGTAAAATCATTTTGATTTTAGTGATCTGGGATGTTTTTAATAGCATGCAAGCACTAAAGACAGATGAGCTTTGTATTGGTAGTTTTCCTTTGGAAAGCTATTAGTTGGAAAAACAAATGGTCAAGCAGGTCATATCTACAGTTGCAAAACTAATTTTGACATTTTTGTTGCAGTTGTGTGTATCTGTACATAAATACAGTGTATATTATCTTTGTGCTACATATTCTTAGGGCTGTATTTGCTGCCTCCAAGTGAAAAATCTACCTAGGCTACACAGAGATATCCAAAGTCAGAGAAAGCACAGGTGTTTTTTGAAAAGGAAATTCTTAGCCCCCTGCCAGTTGTCCAAGCTGTTTGAAATCTCTTTTCTTTCAAGGTCTTTGGACTTGTTTCTTCTGAAGTTTTTAACAGCTGGGGTGTTTTTCTGGGTGAGAGGGAGGGGTTGGTTTTGTTTTGTCTTTTTTTCCCCTGAATCTCAGCAACTGTGATCATCTTTGCCTCTCCTGTCTGACCACAGCAGGATGAGGGGTCTGTTGCTAATTTGTTTTGATATGGTTCGCTTTGGTCTGTATTCTTTTTGAAATTAATTCCTTTTGCAGGTGTGGGGTTAGAGGTGGTGGTGTGCTCCCAGCGAAGGTGTCATCCACCACAGAGAGGAGGTGGGAGGCTTTCATCAGTGTGGCTTCTGTTTTCTTGTTGTTCATTTAAAATGTACCAGTTTGTAATGCTGTTTGGCTTTGCAGGTCCTTGTTTTATTTCCTTCCAAGTCTTTCCCCATCCTTTCAGGTTTGTCGTTTTTATTGCTGTTCATTCTGCGTAACATTTACTGGGGATTATTCCTTGGAAGGTGGTGACTCGAGGTTCAGTTTAGGCAGCAACAGAATCCGGTCCAATGTCTATTTCCATTTTTTAAACAGCCTTGTTATAGGTGGAAGAGGACATTAGTAAGGACACAACTCCACACGTTCAGCTTTCTGGGTTTTATTGGGACAGAATTATGCAGAAAGGATTTAAAAATACAAAATTAACTGGAGCACAGATTGCTACAGTTTCTACACAGCACAACTTCAGGAATAGATAACCACAGATCAAAAGTGTCTGACCTCTGTCTACTTTTTTTGCAACTTGTTTTGAAACAGCTGGACATTTTAGGAGGTTCAGTACAGTATCAAAGAAACTCCCAGATGCTGCTCTGAGGAAGATAGACTCTGCTCTTCCTTATGACTCAGCTGTTCACTCACTTCCATTAGGCAAATCATTTAACCACTTTGTGCCTTATTCCTCCCAGTTGTAAAATAAGGCAAAAGCTGTCAGAGTAATTATGAGCTCTAATTAATTAATAATTCCTATGGTACACCGGAGAAGTGAATTTCTTTTTTTTCCCCCCTCTTGTACTTTACTGGTTGCCATGTATTTCAGTGGGGGCAGTTTGGGAGAAGCAGTGTTCATAGAAAGAATACTTTCCCTTCCTTTGCCCCACAATTTTGTGATCCTCTCTAATGATTTTTACCACATGTGATTTGACTTTCATGGTTAAAATTGTGAAAAATCAGTTGTCATCTTCCCCTGCAGATTTGCAGTGTCTGCATCAGTCCCTGCTGACCTGTGCCTAAATCACTCCTCCTGCTTAGCCTCTGACCTAAGCACTTCATTAATAACATTATACCAAATAAACAGGTGAAGCAGTGATGTGAGAAATTCAGCTGAACGACAGTTAGATGCAAAAAGCTAACAGCAGGACCCCGCTTTGGCATGAGGCAGAGACAAGGAGAATCCCAAGTGAATAGTCTTTCTGCTGTGGCTCATGTTTTATCTTTACTCAAAATGGACCCTTCTCATTTCAGGACCAGCCTGGCAAGATTTGCTCAGAAGCAGCTTCACTGAGGCTTTTTTGTATATGAGGCTGCTGAGTTAAATTTTCACTCACTTAGAGATGCAGATTGGAAAGGAGGTTTTTCATTATGATCTGCAAGTAAATGCTGAAAGATCTTTGTTCCTGCAGTTTATTTTCATGCTGTACTGAAAATCCTCTTACTGGGTTCTCTCAGCAATGTGGTGAGCAACCCTCACTTCTGCTGGTTCCAGTCAAGCAGAAGAGCAAATGCCCAATTAGAAGAATAATGGTGATAGGACTAAGTCATTTACTTCTGTATGGATGAAAATGAATGCTTGAAGTTTAGACCTGGACTGGGATAAGCATCCATAAGTAATCAGGTTTCCCTAGAGGCTGGTGTGGCTGAGAACTCGGGATCAAGGAAAATTAGCCTAGAATCTCATACTGGCTGCTTTCCTCAAACACATTGTGCTATTTGTCTGTGGAGATTACTAGCAGAGTTCACAAGGATGGTTGGGCATTTTGACAGTCCAAAGCCAGCCAGAAGCTGCAAGTGTGGTTTGGAGGATATGTCTCTGAAGATTTGTGAAACTAAACAAATGAATTTTCGGTAAACCAGGCTGTTCATTCTGCTAAGCTGCATGTTCTGGTGTATTCTGTTGGCCAAGCAGCCTGCCTTGTGCTCCACAAGACCCCCAAAGGGTAAGGTCCAAGTGCAGTCTTGCCTGAAGACCTTTAGAGAGTTGCTTCTGTGTGCAGAGGTCTGACCAGAGCTACGCAAAAGGAAGGCCTTTAACCCAGGTCATCACTGGATATAGACTTTGAAGAGCTGTTCCGTAGTTCTCTCTCTAGACACTGCTTTTAGGCTGCCCTGCAACTGAAACATCCCACTCTTCCATGTCTGGGATAGCAGGAGGACTAAAATGATCCTAGAATTTTGTATTTTCTTCTCTTATTGCAGCATCTGTGTTCTGTGCCTTACAGAACAGGTACTATAGAATAAGTGCTGTGCGTCGCATACGAAGGTTGTGGGGTGGACGGGAAGAATCTCTGAGGGCCTGCCATGCTTGTAAACAGGTCATTTTGTATGTTCCTCTTTTGTTCTTCCTATATCTGTTTGGGAATTCTGCATACAACTTTGGGAAACAACACTGCTAAATACAAGGTGAAAACCACCCAGCAGCTCTCTGGTTTTTACTGTGACAACATGCAGACCAGACAAAATCAGAGCTTGGGGTTTTAGGGCAGAAAATTAGTCTATATGATGGCTGACTTCTTTTCTGGCAACTACTCTTCCTGTAAAGAAAAAGAAAAAGGAAAGGGGAGGGTGTTAGGGATCTCTCTGAGAGGAAAAAGGCCCCAGAAAATATCCTCACTGAGAGTCCCTAGTGTTGCAAAAGAAGACTGGGGGAGAAGTCTTCTCTGTCCCAGGTGCTACAAAACAGATTCACCTGCTATGCTCCTGCGCCACTTTTCTCCATGAACAAGAATGGAGACTGTGCAATAATCCTCACAGTGTATAAAAGACCCTTTAGGAGTATTTTATTCATTGAGTAGTTCCCTATATGCAGACCAGAGAACAAAAAGAGTATTTTTCACAAGTGTAAGGCAGCTCAGTTTCCCCCTTTGTTTTGAGTCCTATGAATAAGAGTATTTGGGCAGTATCAGTAAAGTACTAACTTGATTGGATAACATGCCCTGAGTCCAGAAAGTACTTGCCTTCTGAGAGAAACTTATTCAGGAAAAGATACTCAGAAACAAAAAAACAACAACAACAAAAAAACCAAAAAAAAAAAAAAAAAAAAAAACCAAAAAAAAAAAAAAAAAAAAAAAAAAAAAAAAAAACCAAACCCCAAAACAAAAAACAAAAACAAACAAACAACAACAAAAAAAAACCCACAAAAAAAATCCAGGTGGAGATCTTTCTGCACCATCACAGAAGTAAAGGTCTGTGCAGAATCAGAAGGAAAGAACACCATTGTTCCTCATACTTGCCCTCATCTTTGTCTTCAGTGCCTTTTCTCTAACCAGAGTCTAGTCATGCCTTCTACTGCCCTGAAACTTGTGGGCAAGAATACCATAAAGTGACTTCCGTGAACCTGGAGAATAATTCTGTTGTGTTTATTACTGTATCATAACCAAGCTACCTGGTTTTATGTCTTGTATCTGTTTTTCTACATAGTTAGAGAAATTTCCACCTTTGCAGGAAGGGACACATTATTTTTAATCAAAACTTGAGAATGTGGCAGGAGGAGGTGCAGCTGCAGATGAGCATTATCTAATTCACCCATCCTGTCATGTGAACATCCCTGCTTAATTTAATACAATTATTTCATCAGTGAGGATAATATCAGCAGCATGATTCATTTATACTACATGTTTCACAACTGCCTTTACCTCATGGCTTCTTATTATCACTACTGATAGTTTCACCATGAGTGGCTTCAGAAGAAGGGGAGGGGATGTGAAGGAAGCTGCTGGTATCTTTGTATGAGTGTGTGGACAACTGTAGTCTAGAGGGACACTGATTCCAGAGGATTTTCTTTGCATCTCTGCTGTTGTACCTCGGTCTCTTATTTTGGTTAGACATTTTTGGATAAGCAGGAGTCTGGATAAGCCCCTGAGTAGCTGCATTGTTCAGTGGGCAACAGTAGCATCATTGTCTTCTGCCCCAGACATTCCAGTAAGTGCTCCATATTTTGCATTTCTATTGAAATGAGGATCTCCAGGAAACAGAACCAGGGTGGGGGAATGAGGCTTTGTTTCTGTTGAGGTGGCAGAGGCAATCTTGTAGAAATCCCCCTCCCTGGCTTCTTGTTTCTAACTCATTTGGCTGTAATTTGTACTGTCAAGGTCATTTAAAGAGGCAGCAAGATGTGGTGAATGTGTTCCCAGAGGTCATGAAAAGCCTCTTTAGTACAGCAGGCTGGGCTGTGCTTAAGCCAGATAATTTAAGCACATTTGTATTGCCAGTCAGATGATACCCAGAGCAGTTCATGATTTTGTAATAAACCCTGCAACCTGGACTTCCAGTGTGTGCCACAGTGAGATCCAGCACTTGGATTTAAATGACAGTACAGTAATACAGTAACTGTATTTTAATAGTGCACTAACCTTAAAATATGTGAAAAGGAGTGAGATTATCAAATCCTAATGAGTTGTCTGGGTTCTTCACCACCACCCCCCTTTTTTCATTCTCTGAGACTGGTCCATTCATGTGGACTATCATTCTTTTTACTCAGCTCTTGGTGTTGAAATAGTGCCATTTTTAATAAATGGTTTAGAGAGTTTCTCAAAATCAGATTTTATCCCCTTCTTTTTCCATATCTATTCTCCATAGAGATGAATTAACTTTTTATCCTAGGAGGAAGTACATAGAGACAGCATGATGGAAAGATTAGAAGAGACATCATTTCAGCTAACTGTTTCAAGACTGGTGACTGCGAGTCAGAATTCCTAGGTCTGTCTGAAGCTCTGCTGCTGTCACTGCATGGCTGTGGCCAAATCCCTTCTTTTTCACTCTCTTTCATTTTTTTCTCCCCTGTTAATAAGCACTTTGTGTTAACCTATAGCATTTTACCTTTTCAAAGGACCGTAGAAACCTTATAACAGCAGTGTTATCCACACTCAACTTGCCAGCAGCATTTCTATTTATGTTGCATGTCAGGGACTTAAACTTGGAGATTTTCTGTGTCTGAAGTTTTAAAATATGAGAGCTCAGAGTTACACTAATCCAGGCTGAGTGAATCTTCAAAATACAGCTCTGGAATATTTTACTTATCCCCCCAAATTCCGGTGTAGGTGAAGGGTTCTTTCTTTCCTCAAATACCTAGATACAACCTGGGAAAAATTCTGGAGGAAATCAAGGATTTAAAGTTCCCTGAATTCAAGTTTTCATTAATGAGTCTTCCAGTCCTGGGAAGCAAATCAGCTCCCCCTAAAACAGCAACTGTTATGACTCAGCTGTGATACAGGGGATGGAAATCTCTCTGCCAATGCTTTGCTTTCTGTGGGTACATTTTATTAGTCCTCCTTTGTGTGTTTTTGCTTATGCTTTATTCTCTACATTTATTTTGTGCATGTGTGTATTTTGTTTTGTAAGACAAATGTGCTACTTTTAAAGAGGCATTTCATAACCTTTAATCAAGATCATATTTTATTTTCATCACATCTGTGTTTATATTATTACAAGCCTTTTGGGTCTTAATGTCTTCTAGTCTAAGCGCTAATGTTTTGGCTGATATATAAATAAATGTTTGACTTCAACTCTTGAAAAAATCCTGGCTTGGGAAAAAAACCCACCTTATCAATGTCATCTTAGAATAGCTGCATTTCAAAAAAAGGCAGGGACCAATCAATGCTTTCTCTAATAATGACTGAGTGTAGGGAGTAATTCTAGATTCTGTGATCCACTGCATAAAATCAAATCTCCTGGCTTTTGAAAGATACCATCTACCTGAAGTGAAGATGCTACATCTGGGTTTTATCTTTTATGTCTCTTATTTGCCTGAGCTGTCTTACACCTGGCCCTGGAATAATTGGGAAAATTCTGCTAATCTGTAATGTGGCAGAATGTTAGATGGGAGATTTTGTAGTTAAAAAATAGAGGTAGACTAGCACCTAATTCTTATTGAGATCAGATCAATAATGAAATCAGTACAGTTCTTGGTTTAAGCTGGAAGAGCAGAGGATTCTGAATTTATCACTGCAGAAAGGGAAAAGAGTAACATGTTTCACTGACTAGGAGTGACGATCCTAACAGTCATCTTCACACTTAACACAGTTGTATATTATTACTTGTCCCCCAGATATTTTTTAGAGTCCTTTGGAATAAATCCGTGTAGTTCCACTATTGTAAAGGAAATGACTGAAGTTATTACCAAATCCTGATGCAACATAGGATTTTTAATGCATTTGACTTCCAGCGAGGATTTGAGAATGCTCTTTGAAATAACAGAAGTAAAAATGTTATGAAGACCAAACAGTGAAGTAGTATCATTTTGTAAATATATATAATAGCTGAAAATTGTTTACTTATCCTCCTTTATGAGAACCAAGCTTCTGTGACCTCCGATTAATTTACCATTAGCCTGAACATACAATGAAAGTGAATGAAGGGGCAATTTGGAATGACATTTATCAGCTCTGGAACTGTTGACTTCTATTATTTCCACAAGGCCTTATATTTCTTGGCTTCAGAGAAGACTGTGCTGACTTGAATGAAGAATAGCATTCTTACTACCAAGAATAGTTACAACACAAACAGCCTCATTGCTTGATGCCTACAATGGGGGGAAAAAACACCTTAACTTGCATTAAATGAGATCAGAACCACTGTTGTATAGTGGACTTGGACAAGACCTTGCCTTCACACCAGGTTAAAAAAAAAGGGAAGAGAAAAGCTGAGAAAAGGGAAAAGGAGCAAGAGGAGGGAAGGAAATAAGCTTTAAAGGGATAGGACAGCTGAGGGACTGAGGCAGAAAGATGAGACTGAAAAAACCTTTCACTATGAGGATGTAGGTTGGAATCCAAGCTGCCTTTGCAGTGTGTGAGAGCCATTCCCATCAAGAACTAGCTGTTGCTCCTTCTGAGCTGGTGCTGCTCTCAGTCAGATTTCTTTTGGGCAGAGAGCACATGGCAGCTTTTTGTACCATATCTGACACTGATCAGGTAGTCTCTTTTGTTGAGACTTACAGCAGAGGTCAAGAATCCAACATACGTGGAAACCAAACCCTCTTGGGCTGAACTGAAACGAGTCTGTGGGCAGGTTTGCTTTGCTTCTCAAATATATGGCATTGCTATTCAGGGATCCTTGTCTGCTGCAAGGTCGCTGGGTTTGGTTGGTTTGTTGGCTCATTTGTACTTAAAACTTTTATGCAGCTAACTCAGTACCAATTTCACAACATTGTAGTCGGGATGTTGTGAGACTTCTTTATTTTTTAATTGAAATCAGGGGAGCAGCAAAGGAAGTCCCCTTCCGTTTGGCTGGTATTTTATTTTATTCTAATTTTATGTTATTTTATCTTTATTTTTTATCTGTTGTATTCTAATACAATGGATTTTTATTTCTGTAAAGTAGCAAATCCCTTCTAAATATGTCAAATACCAGTTTTACTGGTGACATTTTTAACCCTGCAGCCTAAATCTCCTGGAAGATCAACAGAACTCTGCCATCTAGGTACCTAATTCACTTCTGAGAGTATAGTATGTAGGGTCCTAAGGCAATTTTATGCACTGATTTTTTTTCCCATTTATTTTATGCATAAGTTGTCTCTAGGATGGCTTCAACATCACTTTAAGGACTTTGTCCACTATGCGTCTGATAGTGTTTATCTGCTATGACTGTCACAAAACTGTGTAGAAATATAACCAAATATAGAAAGATAATAAAATATAACAAAGGTGCTTTGCTCAGAGGCAAGGGAAGAGTCGCATGACAGTGCTTTGCAGAATTGTCTTATGTTTGGAGATGTCCGCATTGTACTTCCACAAGCAATAGGCAGCTATAAAATTCCTTCTTTACTGCAGCACACCCCACTGTGTGGAAAAGAATCGCTGTTACCTGATAAGTACAGAGACTTTGGTGGTAACAGTAAACCACTCAAACACAAAAAAAAAAAAAAAAAACCACGAAAACCAAAGCTGAGTCTAATCTCCCTCAGCTTTGCAGTGTTGTAAGTTAGGAATAATTCTGTAAAACTAAAGGTACTTAGAATTTAGGGAGACCAGAATCAGTTTCTTCAGTGCCTAGAGCTGAAACCCAGTTGTCTGCTGTAGCATTTCTTGTAGCTAAAGGATGACTTTTGTAAGTCACAGTGTCAGACAAGAGCTTAGTTATTGTGTGATGATTTGATCTAATATCACATCCATTAGTTCTGTTTATATAAAGTCAGTTAAAATCACTTCTAAAATACATCCCTTGTTGAAAATCCTTTTCTCCTTTCTCTGTTTTTTTTGTTTTTTTTTTTTATTGTATTTTACTTTGGTCGAACAAAAATACATTACTTGGCATTTTAATGTTTTTTATAGCACTGTCTGTCACTCTTGTCTTTAATCAAGCCAGGTTTAGGAGTAATTCCATTACCCTGCAAAAAATGTCACCCAATTTTTCTACTTTCACATAATAATACTAATAATAATTGCTGAAATCTAGAAGTTCAACTTTGAGCCAGATAAAAGCATCTAGGGGTATGTGCAGAATTATCCATGTTATTGTCTCAGGTTTTGTTAAGGTGGAAGAGATTTATTTCCTATGGTGTTTTTGTGCTTGGAATTCTGAATCTGGGAAGTTCAGGGGAAAGTACAAGTTAAAACAAAACAAAACCTGAAGAAAAGGCACACCAAGGAAAAAAAAAAAAAGACTATTAAAAAACCCAACTGAACCCCCATTCACTTGTTTGCCCAGTCTGGCTAGTGGAAGTTGAGTTTTAAGTGAAGATGGTCTTCAGTTTTTACTTCATTAAAGAATGTAAGTTCCAAAATAAAATATAACTGTCAAATTGCTCTTTATTTCACAACAGAAGCAAATGTCTTGTTGATGGGAATCATTTCTTCAGAGACAACTCTCACACAAAGTGCAAATGGATGATGTTCTCTGATCGTGTCACACTAATTTTCCAGTTTATCAGTCATTTTGGTTCCAAACTAGAGTGACAAGATGGTATCACATTTGATCTTCATATACATGATATAACCTCTCAGAAGGTTTAGAAGTTAGTACAAGCTGAAGCCGCTGCCTCGCTTGGGCGGAGTTGTGCCAGCAGCACTTTGGTGATAACATTCTTCTCTCCTCTGCTTGTCGCAGGATGAAGTGGCCCAGCCTCTGAACCTTTCAGCCAAACCCAAGACATCTGATGGCAAATCTCCCACATCACCCACCTCTCCTCACATGCCAGCTCTGAGAATAAACAGTGGGGCCAGTTCACTAAAGTCCTCCGTGCCAGCAACATTAGCAAGTCCTTCGGCCAGAGCCAACACAATAGGTGAGCTCAGTCGTGTCTGTCCCATTCAGAACAAGGGACAGGTCCTGATGGGAAGGGGGCTTTTATCAGCCACTGCCAGGCAGTGGGCCAGGAGCTGGCACAGGGTGACCATCATACTCCAGTTGGTTGGTGTCGGTGAAGAAACTCGCAGAGGCTTTCCTTTCAGGAGGGGTATCTTAACTCCTACAGACTCAGAAGACAAGGGCCTGTGTTATTTCAGACGCTGCTTTAACTTCTAATAAATGCTGGTTTTCAATGCCACACATAAAAAACAATGACCTGCCTAATGATAGGAGACCCATGATGTTATACTATGTCATCTAAAAATGATGGATGAACTTTGAAAAACATGTCTTAAAAGTCTACATCTTTCCAAAATTACAAGTTTAATCCTTAGTCCATCCAAATGCTGAATGGAATATTTTTTACCTTGGTGTAATCAGCAAAATAATCACCAGGTTCATTCAAGAAAACCCCAAATTTGTTGTTGTAAGTTGCGAAAAGTCTTGACTGGCTGTTTCTAATATCATTCCAGAAAATAGTGGTAATTCCTCCTCCTGCCAAAATTGTGTCTTTGCCTGAAGACGATCTAAATAGTAACAGTCTTATTGGTAATCTCATAAATCTGATCTGTTAGAGGGACTCGTTTTTGTGTGTATAAGGAAAATCTGTACACACCCCATTCTTGATCCTTCTAACTGAAATGTTACATTCCATGAAGTGATGGAGTATAACCTGAATTGAGATTTCATTGTGTAAATCAGGCTGTGTTTTGGGAATTGAGTAAGGCAGATATGCTTTTTCTACTGTCTGTTGTGTTCCTCCTAAAGCATCTCCTGCCTGGCCACTTTCAGGGATAGCACAGAAAACCCTAAAAGAAGGCATAGGTTAAACCTATCAGAAGCTGTGTCTGTGATACAGCAGTAATATTTATTTGGCGTGACTCGTTCCAGTTATATAAATATTTTTTAACTTTTAAATTTTAAATTTTTAAATTAACATTACTAATTGTTAATGTCTGTATTGTTATTAACCCTACAATCTTTAACTGTGATACATAGTAATGTATTTTATCTTCAATTTGCTTGACCCTGCTGGTCTCCATGCACAATGCATTGAATTTCATTTTTTTTTCACATTAGATTTTTGTCCTTAAGCAGAGGGAACATCATATTTCAATGGAAAGTTAAGCATGAGGTTCACATTTCAGTGCCAAGACATCTCTTGTTCTCCCCTTTCCAATCTTCTTTCCCGACACAGCTGATATTTTCCATAGGTTTGAGACCCCTGCAATTTACTTCTTTTAACAAGGTGCAGATTTTGAAATGCTGTACCTTTAATGAGTGATAATGTAATTGGATAAAAGCTGTGAGGATGAACAGAGCTTTAAAGGTCACTCTTGTAAGAAGAATTAATGTGTTATACCATTAATAAACCATGGAAAACTGTGGAGCAAAAGATAACATATTTAAGTTATTGTTAATGACATAGAGTTCACTGCTGTATATCTCTCTGCTACAAATATAGAAAGTGACTTTTTGAGGTTGCTTAGCAGTATCACTGTGCATGCTGTATGTGTAAGATAAGCTGTATTTAACTGGCGCAGGAGCTGGATGGACACAGTGCACTTCTAGCAAAGGTTTATCCTTTATGGAGGGCTACAAGCAGGAAAAGCTCCTGAACACCCTACAAAGTCTCCTGCTAACTGCTAGGTCAGATCCAACACAAATTACAGCAAGTAGGGCTCATTGCCATGATGAAACTATTTGGTGATCTTGAAGTGTGCATGAAATTTTGTGCCACCCTCCAGCAGGAGCTGCACTGTGAAAAATTTTGGTAGCATTTTTAGCAAAGCTACTAGGGTCCCTAAAGTGGTAGGGAAACTGGATCACTTTCTCATCCTGAGTGATAAGTCCCTCTCCAAAAAGCCACTGGGAAACACTCAGTCATTTGCCAGACAGTTACCTCCACCACTGGAATAATTGGAGCTGTCAGCACAAGGCACAGGTTGTCTGTCCTAGACGTGCACAGCCCGCCTTGCTGGAATGCAGCTGAGCTGTCACTTTCCACCAGCACTAACTTCAAAATAAAACCATTCTCTGAAAGCAGCTCTTCAGGCTCCTTGGCTCCCATGACATGGAGAAATGCCTGTGTATGGTTCAGTCTTCTTTGGGGAACATGGACTCAGAGCCTCAGAGATTATCAGCATAGCTGCACTCAGGCATACAGCTCCACAGCCCCTTCCAGAGCTATCCCTATAGCATATGAATTGTGCTACAGACTGAGCAGTCACAAATGTCATGGCTTCATGTGGGACTTTAAATCCAAGCATTTCTTTTTGGGAACAGGCATATGTCCGTGTACTAAAAACAGAAACAACTTCTATCTGCTCTTTGCCATTATCTGCAACATCTCTGTGCTAGTTTGGCAATCCTTGGAACTAAGTTCATTTTATGTAATGCAGTTCCCCTCTCTGTCAATAATTCACCACCTACCCTAAACAACAATAATTTACATTCAACTCGCTTCTATATTAATCATTTCCCTGCACACCAGCATCTTGGCAGCTACTGAAAAACATAAGGAGTGCTTGCTTTTATTCACTGTCATGTGCCAAACTGTCTCAAAGATAGCAGTATTCAGGAAAAGCCAAATAGTCTGGAGAAGGGCATGAATTCCAGTTCCTAGGCAAATTTGGCTCTGTTACAGATTGAAAGTATTATACCTAGACAGCAGCAAAAGCAGCACTAATACTGCTGTTTGTTTATTTGCTTCCTTTTTAGTTTATTCTGACTACATGCAAGGTTGATCAGATGCAAAGGTTAACAGATGCAAACTGGGGAAGAAACCAAGCAAGTTGGTAAAATAGAGATTAAAAAAAGAAAAAAAAAAATCAGCTGATTTCACTGTGCTGGTGCAGGCTATATTCTTCCTTATGCTGGGAAAACTGGAATTACTGGAATTCCATTGGCTGGCAATTACTGAACTGGGTCATTTGATAAAAGCAACGTGGATCAAGTTATTTAATATAAAACTCTCAGGGTTCCTGAGGTTTGAGCCAAAAGCTAGCTGTTAGCACAATTAACAACAGACAAACCGCACAGGAACTTTTCTTTCTAGCTTTTGTTCTCCAACGAAGATGGGAATATTAGTCCCACTCTGACCACAGTCAAAAAAAACAACAATAAAACCCCAAACCAAACTAAAATCCTGACAGCAGCACAGCACTGAACTAATCTGACATCAGCTTCTTCCCCAGAAATGTTTTAAGCAGCAAGACAATGTCCTACGTTTTTGGCAATCAGCAGATCAGATAGAAGAGTCTAGCAATACAACAGGGATGTGTAATCTGACATGATTAGACAAGGCTCTTTAGGAACAGAACATTCATAATTGAGACAAAGAAAGAGTATTAATAACACTTTCCTAACACGGCAGTTAGCCATTTTATATTTCCTTTCTCTAATCTTAGTGTTTTTCAACAAATCATGGGATTTAATAGCGTGTTTTGGCAGATTAGAGGATTTATGGCCCAGATGTTTTTTGTTCTAAAAATGGATTAGGGTGTAAAGTTTGCTGGAATCCATGGAACATGTTGAGGCAAGCCGGTCATTTTGTGTGTGATTAGTGCCTGCCTTCTGTCTCACAGTCCCTCCATCTGTCACAATTCACCAATGGATCTGGTTAGATTTAGCCTCATGTCACAAACAGAAGTCCCTTTTCTGGGCAATTTCATATTACAGATTCATTTAATGCCATTTTTATGCCCTAGTTAAAAGACAGAAAGAAGTGTGTGTGTGTGTGTGAGCACACACATGTGTGGGGATGTGGAGGGGGAGAGGGAGGTTGGCAGATATTAGCCTCTACTTTAATATCTGAAAAATAGTCTGGGGCTTGGAGTCTCCCATCAGTATTCTATCCTACAAATCACATGCAGATCATAATAAGTATAATCTACGGTACGCTAAAGGAAAAAAATGACAAAGTGTCACATTTAAAATTAAATAGTATTAGCTGTGCCGGTGATGCTTGTAACATTTTGAAAGGAAATAATTCAGTGACTACTAAGGCTAAACCCTGGGCTGTGAACTTGCAGCAAAACAGTGGACATTTGACCTACTATTAGCAGCATGAATAGGAGTGGGAATGTAGGTCCGTGTAGCTGTGGTTTCTTGTACATTTATGAATGACAGGTGGTGGTGGGGAGTATTCAGTGGATGAGGTTTTTCTTCTCAGCCATTATGCATTTCATATGTATAGCAAACCACCGCCACCTGTGGTTTATTTTAATGTATTCACAAGTTTTAAGAAGGGGAAAAATGAAACGGTCTGTTTTTAAGAGTTGGGGATTGCTGGTGCGATCAAAGCTTCCCCTAACTCTTATCCAGTTACATCCTGCTGCATACAAACCACAGGGCCAACCTCTGCAGTGTCAGGGAAATATTGAAACTAATGGGATCAAATAGCAGCAGTGAGGATTTTGGCACCAAGGTTTCTCATGCTTTATGTCCAGGTGGCTCTATCATAATGACAGCAGAATTACAGAGCACAGACAGGTTTGTGGGCATTGCCTTTTAACTCTTTCTCATTAGTAATGATAAACTGCATTCCATTGATGAAAGCTGAAGTGTTTTCTTGTAACTTTCTTTTTTTAAGACATCCTCTCTTCTGTCACATTGTCAGGTTATTTAAATGACCACGATGCTGTTACCAAGGCAATCCAGGAGGCCCGACAGATGAAGGAGCAGCTACGGAGGGAGCAGCAGGTGCTGGATGGGAAGGTGGCCGTGGTGAACAGCCTGGGTCTCAATAACTGCAGGACAGAAAAAGTGAGTTTCCCAGACTCCTTCTGCAAAGGGTCAGAGTGTTCATTTGCCTCTCCCCATAGATACACAGGTTCTTCCTCCCTTCTCTTCCCCCTTCTTCTATTTCTCCTTCCCCATTTTTGAAACAGAATAGTTCAAAAAAAGTGAAAAGCAAAATGGAAACCACAACGAAGAAAAGTGAAAAGCAAAATGGAAACCACAACCAAAAAAAAGTGAAAAGCATTATGGAAACCACAACCAAAAGATGACATGCAAGAGAGACCTGGAGGCCCCTGGGGGAGAGTGGGGAGGAGGTAGAGACAGTTAAAGCCGTCACGAGAACTTTGGAGACCACTAATTCTCTGTTTCAGCCTGTCAACATGCATTAAGAGAAGGTGATCTTGGAAATTTCTGGGTCGAAGTGGAAATCTTGCTTTATGGAAATGCTTACATGTGTTTGTGAGATGAGCTGGATTTGAAAATATTCAAGCTTCTTTAGGAACATAAGCTTTGCTGATACTCAGGCTCAGCTTCTGGGTATTTAGCCTTGTGAGGCCATCATATATAATATTTTGTGACCATTGCAATGTAGCACTGTCATGTCATGTTACATGACTTAACAAAATTGAAAAGCAGAGAATTGACAGTGCAAACTGCACCAAATATTTGCAGTGAAACTTAGAGGCAGCAGAACGTATGGGCCTTACTATCTTCTGCTTTTGGACTGGCTTGTGAAGCTGTGTTGTGACAAAATACCAACAAAGTGGATATTCTCTAGTAAAATTTGTGTGAGCTCTAACTGTCGTGCGTGTCAGTAAGGTTGTGATTTGCTTCTTTTCTTTGTAAGTGCCTGATGTCTCTTTGTGCACTGCCTTGGCTTATGGAGGATAAATAGACCTGCCAGTGTTTGCTGCCACACTTATAGTGAGCTGTCCTTATAATGCTGCCACCTAAAATACACATCTCAGCTCTGGCGTGTGTCTCAGCATCGTGTGCTTAGCAAGACTTTCTCCTCTGTTCCTCTCCTTCCCTGCAGTATTTTCTGAGGTGATACAGCCATCGTTGTGCAGTACCAGGATCCCCGTTGTCACATTTGGTGTCAACTACATTTAATTGAAACCACTTCTACTGTAAGGTCTTGTATATTTCATGGAGACAGACAGATAAATAGATTGAATAAAAATGATCAGCTGTTTAGCAGAAACTTGAAATCTAGTCATCCTAGGAAGCTTGTGAGTCAAACAATATTGTCCAGAATGAGCAGATTGCTAATTTGGATAGCTTTCCATTTTCCCTGGTTTTAGATGGAGTTTGATCAATAAGCTGTGAGAAGCCAGCAGCCTGCGTAATGAATGTTAAATGTACATGTGAGTTTCTCACTGCTGTACTTTTTTCATCAGCCTATCCTGGGTGTCAGTGATGTAGAAATGACTCCAATTTCATGCACTTTCTAGAGAGGAAAGGGAAGGAAAAAAGAGGTCAGTGTAATAGATATCTGGCAATACATACACTCTGTCTCAGAAGAATAAGGGTGCTGCTATGGGGAGAGAGAAAGAAAGAGAGGGATAGAGCATGTTTATGGCATTTCACAGAGGGGAGCACCAGCAGGGAAAAGGGAAAAGCAGAGTGTCAGATATAAGAAGAAGTGATCACAAGCACAAAGGAATTTATATTCAAATATTTAAGCATTCTTGAAAGGATGCTCGGAGCAGAAATTCCTTTTCTCTGCTCCCCATGTAGAAATGACTTTAACACTCAGCCAGATGCTAATGCAAAGCTATTCCTCGCAAGCATAGCTAAATTGCCGTTATTTGTTAAGCGCATTGAATTCAGCTGTGGATACAGCAGTTGGTTGCATTCAGAAAGCATCTCTACCCTTTTTTTTCTCTTTCCTTTTTTTTTTTTTTTTAAATCCTCCAAAGCAGAGACAACTCTACCTATCTCCCCCCTCTCTTCTCTTGTGCTGGCTGGGAATTGTCAAGTGACAACCGACCAAATCCTTTTGGACAGGAAGCCTTCATCCTGAGTTCTGTATACTTGCAAAGCAGGCCTTGTGGTTGGATCAGGAAGCCCATTAAAAGCACTTTGATGGTATGGAAATTCATCTTCATGAAGCACCCAGGCCCCTAAGCAGCATGCTGTTTAGCTGTGGTTACAGATCAGTCATTCACATCGGAGGGCAGTAATTGTGCTGACGGCTTGTTCGGCAATGGAAGCACATAAAATAATCCCAGGCCCTCCACCATGGCATTGCGAGTTAATCTTCTTTAATACAGATCAGCTGTTGTTCTAACACATGACTTTATGCTGGCTCTAGTGACTATGCACAGCCTTTTGATTAAGTAACAGGAGTGGAACCATCTGCATTCACTTTATTCTGTTGCTCTCCTATTCTTGGGATTCTCCTTATTCCTTCTGTTTTCACTTCACACCCTCAACCTCAGCTGAAGTTTATTTTCGTCTCTTATTCATACCTCCTGGTAGGCTCGTGGAGGGCAGACAGGGTAGCAGGAAGACAAAATGGTTTGCTCAATAGAGAATTTTTCTGAAGCAACTTTAGGCTTTGGGGGGTTTTGATACAATTAATGCCAAAACTTTATTTGGCCTCACTGATTCAAACACGATGATCTCAGAAATGTTTTCCAACCTAATTGATTCTGTGATTTATTTTAATATGTGAAGTTCATATCCAGACAAACAATCCAACTTCTCTAAAGTTTGTTTGGTTTTGCTCTGGGACATTAAGGTTTTCTCACCAAGAGCAAGATTTGAGAGGAAAGCAGTTTTTAATTAAACTTTATTCTGGTTTTCTGTGTTTTCAGAAGCAGAGAATTAGATAGTTGGAAATTTGGTTAGCAAGATATAGTGCTACAGTTTTATCACGGAGTTTCCATTTTCAGAAGCTCAAGGTCCCACCATGGGACTTAGTGGCAGCCCCTGAACTTTTGAGACATCACGTGTGTCACTGCTTCCTGAACAGAGAATTGGAGATGGGGGATGGAATTAAGAGAGCGTTATCCTAATGTTTATCTATGTATCCCTGGGCATATTACTACTTAGAAATGCACATTATTATTTATAGGTAACAAACACTCATTTGGGGCTATCCCAAATTTTTCTCCCTTCTTTGCTGCAATGGGTAGTGTACTTTTGGAGACCTATGATTCTCTGAGACCTGTTGAGCTTTTTGTTGCAAGAATTGCTTCTTAGCCTTTCAGTGGAGTGAGGCTCTGCACCATTCCCAATGTATATGGGAGACTTTTGGTGGGGATTTGTCTGCCACACGTAGCTGGGCAGGCTTGGCCTGGAAATCATCTTTGGGAGTCTCTGTTAAAGCTCTTGGGGCTCTTCCTATGTGTCCTGTTTTCTTGCTCATGTTCCCAGATGGGTTGATCCCTGTGGACATGCCAGCTAAGGCAGTAGTCAGGAATTTTGTGGAAGTAGAGAGAAACTGTATAAAAGGAGTCATACATAAGAAAAGATTTTTTAAAATGGCTAAGATGATTTGAGTGAGTCACTTTTTGGGCATCCAACTTGGACCATCTTGACAGATTTGATTTTCAGAGGATTACAGTAAAAACTTTGAGCATCACTATGAACATGGATTTTACTAAAACCTATTTTAATTGCAAATGCAGTAAAACATATTTTTACATTACTTTTCTTGGAAACATTTCTTTGTATAAATGAGAAGAGTGTGTTTTTGTGGTTTCTTGGAAACCCGAGAGCATAGCTTTATTTGTAATTGTCATCTACTGTTAATTATAGCTTGATACGTACTATACATAAACAATGTTACCTGTGGTACTCAGAGCTCAGGTTGTCAGCTGGGGTAAACACCACAACAGGCAGCATCAGCCAGGGAGCTCTGGCCTCTCTATTCAGCCCCAAAACTGCAAGGGAGATGTACACAAACACAAAGAGCCAGCATGTGTGTGCATGCATCCCAGCCTACAGTGCAGTCCTTCAAGGATAGCAGCACAAACAAGCACAGCGCCAGCCAGAATTCCCCACTGCAGCCAGACTCAGGGATGTACCCTGTGACAAAGGAGGAACAGGGCACACAGGCAGGTATTCTAACATGTCAGTGTGCACAGGCACAAACTGGTTCTGAATGCTACCAGTGACTGGGACAGCTGTGTAAGGACACACAGCCACAGGAGCCTTTCTGATGTGTAGGGATGGAGTCCCACTCCAAGCTGAGTACATCCAAATACACGCCCCTCCCCACCTTGGTGGTATGTCTTAACCTGAGGTACAAGTTCTCCCTGTTACTGCTTGGAGTGTGTCCTTTTAAAAGGCTCTAACATGTACTTGTCTGCTGGGTTGTGACTAAATAGCTATTTGTAACAATATTTATTCCAGCATTGTAAGCCGGAGCCCATTACTCATGCTTATGGAACACCAGATTCAGGATGTCTTTTACTCCCGTTCCCAGTCACCCCTCCTCCCACCATCCTTCCCACTCCCACCCCCACCTCTCCCTCTTCTCCTTAAGAAAGTGCCAAACATGAAATGACAGTGACCAATGTTGACTTAATGTGGATGTTTAATAATGAAAAAAGTGTGTCAGTTCCAGCCTTAGTTACAAATGGCAGAAAGTATATCAGGTGGCAGCCCTGTAATAATTTTACATCCATCATTCCTTCTGATGCCTCGCTGGCTGCCTGATGGATGGGGATAGCAGAGTTAACTCTTAAGAAACCACTGTGATCCGTTGAGCTGAAATGAATTTTGTCCCTGTTCTCCCCTTGGGAAGAAGGAGAATATTAAGAATCTCAAACCCGCAGCACCTGCTGCCTTTGAGAAATAAAACACTGGAGCTCACTTTACTAAACACATATGGAGTAGTTGGTTTAACACGTGACATTTAAATTTTTCTTGCAGTAGAGAATTTTGCTTCAATAACTTTTTTTTCTTCCCCTAACTGTTAGATATGAATCAGAAAGTCAAGAGAAAATTGCAGGACAGAAGGGCAGGCAGGAGAAGAAAAGGAAGGGTTGGTAAAACAGACTAACCCTGTGCTTGCTGCAGACTCTGAGAGACCGTGGGTCAGGCTAGACTAAGTTGTAATGATTGAAACTGGGACCTGGCGCAAGCCAGGCTTCCCAAACAGGAAAAGCCCACTGAAAATTACCCCAGAGGCAGAGTAGTAACATCATAAGCCAAATCACTTTGCAAGAGTTGAAATCTGCCCAGTTTCATAATCTCTGTTGTGTTTTACTGGAAAATTTTACTTCGGCATTCTCGAGGACTGGCAGAGGCTGTGTCAGCCACAGATATTACACATGTGCACACTTCTCCCTGCAAGTCCAGCAGATCTAGTAGATACGTCCTGCAGCCCACTCTGTTCCTCACTGACCTGTAAAACTTCAGCAGAGCTGACCAGTGTGATGTTTTTGTTCTCTTCCTGCAGCGTGAGCAGAGATCTGTTTGCACTAATGGCTGGACAGTGTGGCGACCAGGCTGTGCCTTGCAGACCTGTTAGAGTCCCACAGCACAAAAGTTAACATGTCATCCTAGCAACTGAACATCCCGCTTTCGTTACACCTCTCCCTACTTTTATTTCTAAGTTTGTTTCACTGAGGTGCTTTGCCAGCAGAAATTCTTGTGTGGGGATTGCAGTCCTCTCTGTTCATTATCAGCACAGAGCACAAAGTTTTCAAAATGTGTGGCAAGTCAAGCAGGTATTACATCATCACCCATCCATCACCCAGATGTCAGACTTCTAGTAAGCCCAGTTAGCAGCCTCAACAAGATTGTGCATGGTCAAGGAGTCATGTTCAACAGGCCTCGGTACCCACTGCCATTTCTCCTGAAACTTTTCACAAATGTAATTAGAAAAACACAGGTCAGGCTTGTACACTGCAAAGATCAAAATTGGTTTTGCCCAACACAAAGCAATAAACATTTTGATTTACTTCAGCTGAAAGTTTATCCACTTATTATCTGTTCCCCCTTCCCTCCCCTCAACCTTTTTTTTTTTTTTGCCATTTGCTTTGTGGAGCTTGTGTATATTTATATTTACAGCCTCTGCATTTAATGGCCACATGCCTTGTTTTCACAGATGGCCAGTGGAAGAACTCCCCTCCCCCCTTTTCCTTTAGTAAAGCCTGCCTTTGGTTTTGCTGCTTTTGTCACAGTGCCACTACTCTCAGTTAGCAAGTGCCTACGCATAAGAGGGAGAGATTCTGCAGTGAGGACTTTTTTTATTCCCCCAAGGATTTTAGCTCTTCATTTTAAAACACTACTTTTTTTCCCCCTCCTGATTGACCATCATTTATTAAATGCCCAGATCCATTTTTCAAAGACTAGATTAATTATGGATATTTATGTGTGTCCTTAGCCCCTTGTGATGGCAGGGATGCATGGCCAGGGTTACCTAATAAAAAATTAAGCCCATGGAGGGAGAGACTGATTCTGCCCACAGATGTGTGTGTGTGAAACTCCAGCTGAAGTTAAGGAGAGCAGCAGGCAGAGAGGCAAGGGAAGAGCCCTAGACCTGTGTAGCTGCTGAAGTCCGAATGGGAATTAAGACTTGGTTCACTCTGAAGGGTGGAGATTGGGAACATTCACAGCCTAGTGTGCGTCAGGGAGGACTGCAGCTGTTTATACTGTTGTGGAAGTTTTATGAGACCCAATAAAGATGGATCAACTTCCTCCTGAAAGTGAAAACATACAAGTGATGTGGAGTTGTTATGACTTTTTGAGCTTTTTGAGTCCTTGGGTTTAAGTTCTAAGCTGTGCCCCACAGCCATGAGATCTTATTACTTCCTGAGATTCTTTTATTATTTTTACGTGATCACATGTCTCAAGTCACTGGGGCTTTCAGCACATTCATGGACTCCAGCATCAGTGCAGTATCTCTCCTCAGTGTAATAGAGGCTGGGCCTGATTCTTCTGTGAATTGTGTCCATTTGGGCTCCTGAGGGATCAGCCTGAGCTGTTCAGCAGGGCTGGAAGAAGTGTAAGCAAGGGTACATCAGCCTTCATAACTTGAATACCTTCTAGGGAAGAATGGAAAAAAAGTAGTTTGTAATGGCTGTATGGCTTCTATGCAGTTGAGTCACCCATTGTTTATTAAACAATTGCTAGGAAAGCAGAGACTGTGTTCTTGCTTTTTCATTGCATGCATGCAGACCCTCCTTCCCAGGAAATCCTGTGCGGGTTGTGATTTTCCTCTTGTTTCATTTTTGGTGTGCCACCTCTCTCCCTCAGTTAATGTTTTCTTTCCACACTGATCAGCTGTACCAGCTTCCTGACTCGCTGTGAAGCCCCTGATTAAAATTTACATGGCACATTACATCCAGAGACCTCAAAACTCTTCACAGTGGTGGGAAAGCATCACTATCTCCATCCTGTGGAGTTCAGAAAATTAAGATGCAGTGACTGAACAATTCACAGAGAGTTACAGGCCGTGTCAGCCCAAGAAGCAGTCTGGATGAGAAACTGGGTCCTGGAACTCTTAACCTATTTGCAGTTAGCAGATTACAGCTGGATCTGGTTGAGGTCAATGCTAGTGCCTGTGCTGTAACGATTTTCCTGAGAAGGAAACAGCATCTCATCATTCTGCTTTGATTTCTTTTACGTTTTTATTCCTTCTTCAACATAATGGGCTGGGCCAGTCCTGTGTGCATTTTCATGTGAAAGTTTTGACTTGCTCTGTCTGTCAGAGATCATAACGAGAGAAAAGCAGGACCTCAGTGTCCTCTAGATTTGCTACTTCCCATCAGTTTGTTTCCAAGCCAAATAATACACTTTATGAATGAAGTAATTCTTTCATTCTTTCTCAAAAAAAGAATTTAAAAAAAACCACACACACACACAACCCCCCCCCCCCCCCCCACTTTAGGGACCTGGCCCTTCCCAAGTTATTGAGGATTTTCCTCTTTTTATTTCAATGGACTCTGTCATGCCTTCAGTGCTTTTAAAGATACTAACATGAGAACCCTTAGAAACTGAAGCCCTGTGTTGTCCACAATAGATAGCAAGGAAAAATGACTCTATAAGTTCCAGCAAATTCTTTGTGTGAATTGGTATCTATTCCTGAGAAAAGAGTAATTAAATGTCTGGGTCTTCATGGTCATTCTCATCTGTTCCCTATAACCTCATAAGGAACCTCTCTACTGAGTCTGTGTAACACTTCCTGTAGATTGCAAATCAGATGCAATGATTTCTAGGCAGGATTAAAGCAATATGGATTTTAATAAGTACTGTAAACCAAAAGATACGGTTCCTCTACCAACTGATGTAGCCCCAAATTAGACTGCATGTCATAATTTTGAAAGAAATACCATAAAATCAGGGAGAACCACAAATAAAGACTGTTCTTTTATTTTCTTGTTTCTAATGCTGCTTTTAGATTCTGTGGGTGGATTAGTCCATGAAAAATAGAGATCTTGGATAAGCAAGATTGAAAGAGCTGAGGGGGTGGTAAATGCATTGTTTCTTCATACTCAACTTTGATGCAACAACAAAAAAAATCTCCCAAATGATAACTTGCTGTGACATTATAAATAATCTTTCATCTTCTTTGGTGGTCCACAGAGTTTATATAATTGGAAGGCTAAACCCCTTCTTTGTTGTTTCTTGCGTTTTCATTAGTACAGTAGAAGACTATAAAATTGTGCAGCCAGAAGGGGTTTAACAATTACTGAGTCAACATTTGAAAGTCTCACTCTATTTTATCATTTATGCATGTGCTTTTTATGAGTTTTACAGCCCTGCATGCGTTACTTAAGCAAGGTCCACTGTAGTGGTGGATCTATAACTGCTTTATTTTCATTTTGCTTTCTTTGGTACCATGTGCCATCAGCAAGAGTCACAATTCCACACTCATAAACAAATTACAAGCTTGAGATGGTGATTTTTTTGGAAGATTTAGGAGTGCTAATTTCAGTTACTAAAACGTTTACCAGTCTTACTAAGGAGGCTTCGGCAAGTCCCATAATGTGTGACTCGGTTTCCCTTCTGGTAAACACTTAATAATCATACATTTCTTTGTGAAATGTTGTGGGTAATTCACTGATGAGTGAAGAGCACTTGGGTAAGGTGACACAGAAAAACCCAAATCTAAATCAAAGATCCCTCTGAAAACAGCTGGAAATGCTCTTACAGCAGTTAGAGGTGTAACAGGATCTGGGCCATAACAAGACTTGGACTGGGACATAGACAGCACAGTACCTGTTTTGAAGTACCATGGCATTAATATGCAGGAGCAGAGTTTGGAATGCAAATAATTCATCATGTGCAAACCTCTGGGCACAGCTCTTACTATTGCCAGTTGTTCCCCTAAGTTCTTCCAACTCTCCCTCATCCGTAATGCCTGCCTACCTCATGTTTTCCACATTTGGTGAGACTGTGGGTGAAAGTTCTAGAACTCAGGCTATTCTGATGTTTGTTATTACAAGAGGCAGAGGGATTGCATGGAAAGATTACTTTTATAAAGTCTTCATTGGTGTTAGTTGGAGCATAAGACTCCTTCTTGGAGAGCTAAGGAAGATAGCACAGGGTTGAATGGATAACACCTGGTGCCACCAGCTTGTCTAATAATTCAGTATGTTTTCCTGTCATAAAGTGAACTTCTATTGTGCAGTCATAGCAATTAATTTACCTGAAACTTTAAGATTTGGTGCATATTGACCAAGGTATGTGTTGGAAGGGTTGATATTTACAGGCCCTTATTGGGCAAGGAGATGTGCCCCTCAGTACCACAAACCTCATCAGATGCTGTCACAGGTCCTGCTCATCAATCTTAGATAAAAACTACCTCCTCAAAACTCAAGTCTATTTGAACGTACCACCTTTAGCATTTAGATATGGGAAATAGCTGGACAAACTGTAGTTGGAGGGGAAGGGAAGAAAGGAGACACACAAAAGGACAGTAGCAGGCAACCATCTGTTTCTTTTTAATTTATTGACACTGAGCAAAGGTAGCAGGCTGTGTCCATCTGTGTGTGTGGAATTCTTAGGTGCAAGGGATGGTCAAGTTTCTCCTTGCAGGCTGTAGGTAACTGTGTTTGGCTCTCTCCACCTTTTTTTTTTTGTCTGGCCTTTCAGTTCCCTTGGGATATGAAAAGCAGGAATGTGAAGTTATGTTCCTGAACACTCCTCCTCTGGAATTCTACATTGCCTGTTTCTCTGCAGGCATCAAAACTGAGAGGAGAAGTATTCCTGTCAGGGAAAATGGGGGTAGGGTGAGGGGAGCAGCAGAATGAAGAGTGGACTGCTTCAGTAGAAGTGCTAACCTTGAATTATGCAATGGGAAGAGCAGCTTTTGCCAGAACGCGGCTCCAACGGAGTTCAGAGTGCTGGCGGAGTTTGCCAAACACCCCAGCCAAAAGGATGTCTCAGAGAGGGGGAGGAGGGATGCACTGCCATATGCCCAGCATTCACAGTGCTCTAGAAGGACTGTGGAGTCCTTCTGGGATGTAGGGATGTGAATGGTCTCAGGTGCATCCTGAGCGCCAGGACCATGAACCAGTACAAGGTGGGAGCAGTGAGAGCGGAGGGCAGTAGGCAAATCCAGCAGGATGTTTTTATTTCTCAGACATTCCAAGGGTTTGCTTCACTTTCATGTAGTAGTGGGAGGAGTTCTGGCAAACAGGATCAGGCTGTTCTACATATGTTTTGACTCTTCTTGTTTTATGTTTCTTCTATGAAAGAGACTGCAACCAAGTTCTTGTCATTTTTAGATCAATGTTTTGTTTAACTACGACAGCTATCCATGACAGAGAGCCAACTAACTTTTGCAGCTGACCACAAAACTGAGTCTGACTTGTGGTGCTTAGTCATTTTTTATATTTTTTTTACATGACATGTTCCATGTGTGTATGTGGTTTTGTTCTTTTAAATATAATTAGAGTATTTCTAGGAGTTGTGGTACAAATCAGTCTTCTTTGGCAGGTTAATTTCTTTGATTAATAAAGTTTTAGACAGAAACATCTCATCACATTGTGGCTATTGATGAAACATCTCTGGTTTTACTTTGAACAATTGGGCTAGTTTGAGATTGAATACTCTCTACAGTATTATCTTCTCTGGTTTGCCCGTTAGAATTTTAAATGATCCAGTCAACAGAGCTCTTGCTGCCCCTGCAGACAGTGTCTCCTACAATCCAATAGAAATGATGATTAGGAGCCCCTACATAAAGAAATAAGATATTTATAAAATGTCTTTCAGCTTTGTCACGATCCGCAAGGCAGGATTCGTGATGGTTCGTTTATTGATCTAAGAGCGCGAAAGGCAAGGCAAGGGACTCTGAATGCAATCACAACAATGCACTTTATTGAAAACAATCATCAATGTTATGCGATAGAGGGGAGAGGAAAGGAGTAGAGTATAGAGAAGAAAATAGAGGGAAAGAGGGGATTTTGTCGCTACCAACATGGGAAGTCCTCACAGGCCGTCCACCGACGTGAAGTCTTCTGTCCGTTGGGGAGATCTCGAAGAATGGTGAGTTTCGGGGGTATCTTTATAGTCCTTTGGGAAGCGAGAGGCATGGGGCCAGAATCAGAGGAGATTTACGACCATTCTGGTGTAAGGACCACAGTGGCTAGCATAGATTTCTCTGTCAGTACTACCAGTACCAGTTCTGAGCAGGTAGCTATTGTTTTCTCCGGTCCAGTCAACACACCTGCAGCAAACATCTCGCCTCAGTCCGGCCAGTGCCTCCCCCTCCCCTCGCTCTATGTTAGCTCAGTCTCAGTCCTTGGGAGGGGGCGGCTTCAATCGCCATCCGTCACGCTGATTGTCAGGAAACCTCACGGTGGTTGTGAGGAAGACGAGGGGTTCTCCGTGGGGGACCACCGAAGTTCCTTTGGCCAAGATGTGGGGTCAAGCTGACCCTTACTAGGCCTCGCCTCAAAGCAGCGTGGAGGCAGCTCAGGTGATCGGGGTAGTGTACCATGGAAGCACAGCAAACACGGCTGCAAACAATGACTGGCAAGCATCGATCTCAAGCCGACCAGAACTTCTGTTTCAGGGTTTTGAGGGTCCTGGCAACACTCGTGAGGCAAGATGAGGGAAACTTTAGGCCGACCCTTACAAGCCTTCTGAGGTCTGATACAAAATTCAGAAATTTGGAATCACTTCATGTTTAGCAAGAGATGGCTGTGTTTCTTCTCCTGAAGGACAGGAGTGCTCCTTGCTGCTTGTTTTTGCTGCTTTGTGCTAATTTTAGAGTTGCTTGTCTCACAAGCAGTTCTTCACACCTCTTTCCTGGGTTTGGACCAGCCTTGCCTGTTGTTCCCAGCAATGTTAGTTCTAGGCTGCAGTAGATGCCACCTGACATTTTTCATAGGGTGAATAGCATTTCATACCTGAAAAAGAGGTATGGGATGTTCTGCTGGGCCCAACATGCTTAAACCCACTTGTTGTTAGTGGGTGAGGCCTCACCTTGCTACTGTTTAAACAGATAACCAGCACAGCAGAGTGGTGGCAGTTTTGGGAACATGTAATTTGATTTTGAATTGTGATAATGATGATAAATAGATCCTGGTTTTGTGTAAACTTCCAATTGTTGTAGATTTCTTGTCTGAAGTTATTATGTAGATGTCCTTGTCTGTTGTGGGTTGAAGGGGGGTGCAGTTGGAACCGGTTGATCTTTAAGGTCCCTTCCAACCCAGACCATTCTGTGATTCTATGATTCTGTGAGGGGAGGCTGGGATAGCAATATCAGCAGGCTGCCAGTTTATTTGGGGTCAGAGAAGAGAAAATCTTCTCCCTTGTTTCTTTGGAGGTTCCATAAATATTTGCCCATAAACTGAAAGACTCTGTAGAAAAGGCAAATAGATGCTTCCATCAAATGAAAAGCAGTAAGTCATCAACTGAATGCTTTCAAGCAAAACACCATGGGATTGCTGCTTAGCCCCTTTCAAACATTTAGTGATTGTAAAAGTGTTTCTCTATGTCAAGATTGGGGAAAATCAGCTGCTGTGTGTTTAATGGGAAGAATGTAGGACAGGAAATAACAGTGCTGCTGACCTATGGTCAGACTTCTGCATCCTGCCAGGGTGTTGCTGATCTCTTTCTGCTCTCCTAATACTGTTTTGTTTGGGTTTTTGAAGGGGGGCAGTTGGTGGTCTGGGTTTTTTTTTTAATGGCTTGAAATGGAAGATATCTTAAAGATCATCTACCTGCAAACCCCCTGCCATGGGCAGGGACACCTTCCACTAGACCAGATTGCTCAGAGCCCCATCCAGCCTGTCCTTGAGCAATTCCAGGAATGGGGTATCCATAACTTCTCTGGGCAGCCTGATCCGGAGCCTCACCACCCTCAGAGCAAGGAATTTGTCCCTAACATCTAATCTAAACCTACTGTCTTTCAGTGTGAAGCCTTTGCCCCTTGTCCTGTCACTCCAGGCCCTGGTAAATAGTCTCTCTCCATCTTTCTCATCAGCTCCCTTCAGGTACTGAAAGGCCACAATTAGATCACCCTAAAACTTTTCCAGGCTGAACAATCCCAGCTCTCATAGCCTTTCCTCGTTAAGATGTACTGTTGCAGAGGCTCAGGCAAGAGCTGGCCTTAGACTTATTATTGCCTTTGTGCTTTTTAGACTTAAAACATTCCTGAACATTGACACAGAAAAGTACAGCTTTTGGCTGCTTTGATCCTTTGCTTCAAGAGCAATGCCGTGCAGAAGTTCTTTTTAGCTGCCATTTTACCATTGGTGGTTGAATTACACATTGAAGTAGCAAGGAGTAAATTGGCACCATGCTAAAGGGAGGGTTCCAGTGCTCATCATGTTACAGTTCTCTGAGAGCCACCTCCATGCACAGAGCTGCACAGAGCAGCCCAGGAGCTCCATGCTCATTTGGCATTCCTTCACAGCCCCTGTTCCATCACAGCTGTGCTCCCTCCCTTCATCCAGCATGGCTTTACCTCAAAGTACCTGCATGCTTCAAAAAAAAAAAAAACCTGCAGCATAACTCCCCTCCCCTGTAATATACCCAACAAGAGAAAATGTTCTTTTACATTCTAACTTGGTGGCAGTGTTTTAAAATGAGTCCTGACATAAAAGTTTTTGAACTCTAGTATTATGAAGTTGACTGTAAATAGATTTTTTTTTTCCTGAGGAAAAGCTGTTGACTTCCATTATATCTGCAAATGATTTGGAAAAAATACAAGTCGACTTATTCCTGACTTTTTGACTTCTGACGGGCTGCTTTGGAAATGAGAGCTGAGTTTAAGATGGTGGATCAAAGAGTTTGGTAAAGCTAAATGCCCAAATAGTTCAGGTGCTTATTTGAAGCTTCTCCAGACTTTCTGGATTTGCTGTGCCTGGTAGTGTTATGGAAACTCTTTTGCTTGGGATAGACTGAGTCTGCTGCATGAGCTTTTCCTGCAAAACCAAGAGGGTAACTCCTCTTGCATGCTTTCCATGGTGAAGTGTCAGGGTATAGGCAAAGCACCAGGAGTGTGAAAGTGATTCATAGTGAAAACGAATGTGAGGAATAGGAAAGTTAACCTCATGTTCCCTAAACTCTGTGAAAATACGAAGTTGAGCAGATTAGCCTTGTTTCTAACTCTTCCTGAGAAAATCTTTGTGCAGTGTCTTACATGAATTTGAACCATTCTTTGAATTGCAGATGCAGGGACATCTCTTTGCAGGAAGCATTTCTGTATTCGCATTGTTCTCTTTTCTGTTTTTTATGTAACGCAACCCAGTGACATTATTAGGCTACATGAAACAGTTTCCATGTGAAAACTGGAAGTTTTTTTAGTTTATTGATCTTTTACAGCCAACAAGAGTAGAACAGAGCAAGGAAACAGAAATCTTTTCTTTCAGGAAGAAGCTCAAAAGAATTTTTTCTACTGGAGCCACTACGTTATCATACCACATCATGTCATTTTCTTAGCTTTGCAAAAGGCACAGTGCCTGAGATTTTGAAATGTTAGTATTGCTTCCCTGAAAGATTTATTTTTAAACATATGATTGTCAGGAAGATAGAATGCTCATGAGCAAAAGTCATTGGGAAAACAAAAACAGTTGGAAAATGGGACACCTTTGTATTTGTAAAGTCAAACAGTTCAGGGGGAGGTGAGGTGTTTTGAAGAGAACATTGGAATTAATTGCCCTAGCATGTTTTTCTGGCAGTGTCTTTAGACACTTCTGCAGCCTGACAGATTAATTGGCAGCACACACCAGCCTGTTGCAATCCAGGGTTCACAGTTAGTTCTGACCAGCTGAATGATGGACGGGGTGATAGTAAGGTTGGACAAAACAGTCTGGACAAGAACACAAACTGCTGCCCAAGGATCATGCTTAATTCAGGCTGAACCTTTCCCAAGGCCTGAATAAGTTTGAACTATAGGGTGGGGTTTTTTTGCCCTATGGGCTGCTTCCTAAAATACTGCCTTTTTTAAAAGAATCAGAGCAAAGCCATCCATGTCTCTGCACTTTGATTGCAGGCTGCGAGTAGAGTGATACAACGAATACACTGCAAAAGATCATGTATAACCTAAACTTCCAGGCCAGCTTTGCAGTCCCAGGAACATAGAGAGTTGAAGTATTCTTCAGATGTGCAGCCAATTTTATCATGCCTAACTAAGCCAGTCTTTTCAACACTATGGAGTTTGCTTATCACTAGCTAATAAGCAAGTTCTAGAAAGGACTTCATGGAAGAGTGTGTAACCCTGTCTCTTCCAGAAAAAGCATTATTATTTATTCTTCAATACATGGCTCAGTAAACTGTTGTGAATAGTTATCTAGCTTCCCTATTAACCTCCTAAATAACATACAAACTTTGGAGTTACAATATTTAATTATTTTCCTGATCCAAATCCTGTCATCTTGCTCATATAGGACAAAACTACACTGGAGACCCTGACTCAACAGCTGGCAGTAAAACAGAGTGAAGATGGGAAGTTCAGCCACGCAATGATGGATTTCAACATGAGTGGAGATTCTGATGGTCAGTACAAATGGCTTTTCCTTATTTCCAGGTTTGTGTGTGTGTATCAGCAGGATCTGAGGGAGAATCCAAGTTCTTTGGAGGCCCAAGAGGAATATGAGCTGTTAGCAATAAATGGCTATGAAACAAGGCAGGAAGAAGTGATTCGTCCTAGGGTGTTTTAAGTCTGGAGATGATTTTTAGCCTTCCCTCTGTCCAATGAAGGTCTCAAGATGGGACCAAAAATGTATTTCTGATAATGAAAGGACTAAAGGAGGCAAATATATGTGGGGCAAGTGAGATCACACAGGGAAACCATGAAGTGTAGACCTGATCCTCCGTAAGTGCTGTGTGCTCTGTATCTGTGGGAGCTTTATTGGTTTGATGAAGTGAGCATGATGTTTATTCGTTTCTCTGCTATTGCGTATATTATTAAGGAGATGTAAGCACAAAAACAGCCAAGTACCTAAATATTCATTTGCTAGTTAGAGAATTGCTTAAGAAGAAATGGCCAGTATTGCCATCTATCACACCTTTTCTGTTGCAGAAAAGGTAGAATATAGGTGACATAATATGACCAGCCATTCTGTAAGCAAGAAAGAATGAAAATAAAAAATAAACTTGCATTGATAAGTATGTATTTGGTTTATGGAATTAAGCAGTAAAAGATGCCTTAAAAAGCTGTTTAATACTTTGTATTTAAAAGCAATCAAAACTCCATATCAGGTCTTTGCTGCATGATACTGAATTAATAGAATAACTAAACCAGGCAATATACAGTATCTTAAACATTGACCTGTTGTGAATACTGACTCTTGAATGTGCAGCACCTGACCTAGATTACTGCTGGTAGAGGAAGCTACCTACTGAAACACAAACTGGAAATATTTTCCTCTTGCTTTTTAGGAAGCGCAGGAGTTTCGGAGTCTCGGATTTACCGGGAATCCCGGGGGCGTGGCAGCAATGAGCCACACATCAAACGCCCGATGAATGCGTTCATGGTGTGGGCTAAGGATGAGCGGAGGAAGATCCTGCAAGCCTTCCCTGACATGCACAACTCCAACATCAGCAAGATACTAGGTAAGAATGATAGAGCACAGCTCTTCCAGAGAGAAGCTTGAGAAGATCCTGACCGAGTTTAGCTGAGCACCTGACAGAAGAATTGCTTCCTTCTCTCTTACTATTCTTCAGTCACTGCACCAAGAGCAGCAGTGATAGGAGTTTCTCCTGTGCTGCCCAGCAGTATGTATTAACCACAGCCTGAAATATTCTTGTGTCTTTGTAATTACTGAGATTGTGGTGGTGATTTTGCCGTTCTCAGAGGAGAGATGGAGTAGTCTGTAGATCCCGGGTTTTCCTTTTTGGGCATGGGGGTTGTGTTTCTCCTTTTCCAGAGAGCAGTAACTTCACCAGACTGCCACGACTTCTCCAATAGGATGAACAGTGGCTTAGCCAGTTCATCTGTCAGTTCCCTCAGGTCCTGCAGATGCATCGCAGCAGGTCCCATGGATTTGTGCACCTTCAGGTTCTCGAACCTGATCTCCTCCTACAGTGGGTGGTTCTTCATTCTTTCATATATTGAAAAGAATTTTTAAAACCCCCTGATTCCCATATTGTCTGCTCTTCACATCCTGATCGATATTTGTCATGAGAGTCATCTACTGAATCTCATGCCAAAGTCTTCCAACTTTTCACTATTTGATCAGATTCTCAGGACCATGTTCTGTCCAGTGATACTCCTCTGTGTTGTGCTGGATGATACAGTAAGTGACTAATGAGGCTCACTGAGGCCAGTGAATTAACTTTTCAGCAGAAAAATAATACCTCTGCAACCAAATTAGAGATACTGTATTTTTACCAATAAAAACAGATACAGAACCTAAGCATCCCTCAGGCCAGTGGCTAAGCAGGGAACATGTTTACCTGTGCTGAAGATCTCACTGATTTTGCAGGCTGATCAAGAGATGTAGTGCAGTTATAATGGCAGCATTAACCAGCTGTAGGGCTGGTAAATATGCCAGGTTTAGACTGGTCAGAGGTTCGAGGCTTACCTTGATTAGAGTGGTATTATGGAAAGTTAGTAGGGGGCAAGTGGAAATGAGATAAATTGATTGAAGAAGCAAAACGTATTGCCATGGATGGCAGATGTGATGATATTAACCTATGATTTAAAGGGTGGTACGAGATGATTAGATTAGTTATGGGAGCAGGATTAGAAGGCTAAATTGGTTATGTTGATGGCAATATAACCTTATACTGGTTAAAAGCGATTATACTGGTCAGAGGTGTATGATGTGATTAGCCGGAGGACAGGGCAGTAATAGTTTTGGTCTGTTTCTAAATTGAGAGTAGACCTAGTTAAACCTGTTTTTAAGTAATCAGCTTCAGAAATCTACAAGATCATTCTGAATGGCCCTTTTCATATAGAAAGTACAAAGAGAGCTTGATGTTTTCCCTCTTAACTGATTGTTTTGGATAACAACCTCCGACAGCACGCTGCTAATTCATTCTGCTTAAAACAGGCGCTTGAGCTGGGCTGACATTTTACACGGTCTCTGGGGATCCTGGTTGACATTTTAAAGGGCTTCTAAGCGTTTTATAATACCCTAAAATCTGGTTTTAATAAGCCATTCTGCTGAAATTGTTAACATAAGGAATCACCTTTTACTATTTGGCGCTAGATCAGGGATATATGGAGACATCTTTTTCTGATTAGATATACAGTAGTTGGAGTAAAATGTGCAAATTCATTACAGATCCTGTTGAGGTGACAGACAGTATAGCTGACTCCAAGCTCTCTGTTTTGCTGCCAGATATGGGGAAAAGCAGGGTCTGAGACAGTGAAAAATGATGTTTCTGTTTCTTTACAGCATCACATTTGATTTTTTTTCATTCTACATTTGCAATAGAGAGGGATATCCTGGCATCTTCCTTCTTGACAGAAACACTACAAAGTTCTTCCCTCAGCTGCAAAAGGCCAGTCTTCTGAAGTCAGCAGGGAGCTGTCTGTTAACTGGAATAGGGTGACCAATTAGAAGCTCACAGTTCAGCCAGGTATTAGGGTGTCCTTATTAGAAAGCCACAATTTTTCCTTCCCATTTTTCCAGCAGCACTGCTACGCATTGAGGTCACAGAGCTTGTTGTCACGCAGAGTAACTTAGATAGAATTCTCACCAACTGAGGGTCATTTTTATAGTAAAATGAGAGGAGGTGCCCTTCCCAGCGCTAGAATTCTCTAGAGATTATGTTTGACACTGTGGTATTATGTTTTGAGCATAAAAATGAGATACACGGATTTGTCACTAAATTCATCTGTGCATACGTTTGTCATCCATCTGTTCATTGCAACTTAAACTTGTGGGTAATGGTTTTTTTAGTAAATTGTTAAAAAAGTGCTAAAATGGGACTGCTGGACCCTATCAATTTAATAATGCATTGTTTGGATATTTCAGTAAATATTTTAATTAATTTCGCTGAGAAATCTACGTAAAGATTTTAGGAAAAAATGAAGTTAATTACTAGCTTCAGAAATTCTCTTGGAATGAATACATGTGTGTATACAAATGTGTACACATACCTATACATTATACAAGTGTTTGTCTGCGTGAGAATGGTTTTTAAACATAAAATCAGCCTGATTCAGGTATTCAGATTGAAAAATGTCAGTCTAATGGACTGAAAGTTAGAGAATATTGCAAACAGCTGAAAATTCTTGTCAGAGAAACTTGGCTTAAAATCAACTGTAAGCAGAGCTCTGAACACTGCACGTGTGTGCCTGGAGCACAAGTGTCTGGGCATGGGTGAGGGCATCTCTTTTCTGTCCTGGGCTCAAAGATTTACCCTCTCCAGATGTGTTCACAGTCACACACAGCTGTGTGGGCACAGCTGTGTGGGCACAGCTCTGACTGCCCTAGCTCAGTTTAGGGGCAGGAGCTGTACTTGGTGCTGCAAAGTCTTTGAATTTGTTTTTTATTTTTTTCCTAAATACTTCAGCCACTACATGAGGAAGAATTGTGCTAGAATCCTGCTTGTCATTTTGCATGCACCCAGGGAATGGGCTCTTGTTTTCATAGTCAAGGAGAAAAGCCTTGCATACTTGACCCACTCAAAGCTTTCCAACACAGATGGTGAGCAGGAAGCTCACTCAAGACTGTAAATCTTCCCATAAAAAGAAAGGTTTCTCAAGTTTCTACAATCACACCTTTTTTGAGCTTGGGTTTGGCACTGTGCATAGGTATCCATGCCTGCCTGTGTGTGTTTATAGACACATAAAACAATGACAAATAAAGCTATTACAAGCATATTTTGTACAAATATAAGGTATTTTTTAAAAGTTTTAATATGTTGATTGATGGTACTCATTCATAGCTTACCCTGTGGGTGGAAATTCCAAGATCAGAGTTACATATCCTTCAAAACTTCAACATTTCAGATGAAGACGGTTCAGATAATTGATTAGATTATGTAAATTACTAAGAAAATGAGTGAAAATGATCAAATGTAAAGAACAATGGTTTATCATCAGAAAGTGTGCCCTTTTTAAAAATTTATTTTGACAGCATTGTTTGTTTAATTATGTATGATATTTCAAAACATACTAGTAAGTTATATTTAGTATATTTTGTAAAAACAGTAAAGTTGTAGTAAGAGGAGGTAGCACTGCAGAAGGCAGCTATTAAAAATTTGCTTAGAAGAGAGGTGAAACTTCCAGGATTTTTGTTTTATTTGAGTGTGCAGACTCAGGAAGAAAAAAATATAACAAATGACATTGATGTATAAATATTGTATGGTCAACTGTATGTACAGATATTATGCATCAAAATTTCATGTTTTATGGCCCTGATCTTGCAAAGGCTTGTGCTGTTTGCCTGACTTAACCCACTACTTGTCACATGAGGGGGTAGGAATCTGCCTGCCCAGATTTTGCTGTAGGTTTGCAGCAACTGAAATGGCACAGCAGAAGAGAAACTGTGCTGGAATAGAGCATTTTCATGGTAATTTCGCAAGAGCTGACTAATTTCTACCTTTCTGTGCATCTGTCTGTCTCAAAATACGTGTGAGTCCCTACATTGCAGATCCCTTCACAGCATATAAAGCAAACTTCAAGATTTGTTTAAAGACCAAGGTTTTCTACTTTTCTATTCATGAAAAAAACCTGATGCAGCATCAGGAAAAGGGGCTGGGACTGAGTTTTTGTAGGCCATTAAAACTTCAGCAGGTCTGTGATTAGACAACTCTAGATTTAGGCTAACTTTTAGGATTTTCTTTGCTGAAACACCAGTGTGTCGGTGACTACATGCAGAATTTGAAAGCACGCCCACATCTGGGCATCTTCCAGAGCTCATCTGCTTTACTGTCAGTTCTTAACGTTGTTCAACACAGGCCCAGTCTATATTTCCATCTTAGGCAGCATTAGTTGGTGTGCAGTGTTTTGACAGTCATGTGCTTATCACTGTGTCATTCTTCGCCAAGTCCTGGAGGTACTACGTGTAGAAAGTCAGTGTCATTTTTCTAGCCACTCTCTTTGCCAGGAAAAGGTTGGAGTAATTTCTCTGCAGGAGACAAAGCTGCTGAGCAGGATTCTGGTCACAAGGGTGCTGCCCTATGTAACACAGAGCCCTGCCACAAATCCCCAGGTACAGAAACTACCTCTCTGTGGCATAAGAAGTGACGTGCAGGAGTTTCAGTCCCTAAAAGCCATCTAGCCATGCAGTTATGGTGCTGGGCCTAAGCTAATAACAATGTCATTAAACTCTTTCCCATTCCAGGACTAGCTGGGAGAGCTCTGCATTCTGTATGTTGTAAACATGATGGAAAATGGTGGTTTTGACTTCAAAAGAATGTTTGCTTAGAAAGGCGTGCCCATTGCCCCTTCTCAGGACAAAGACGTCACTGTTTATACATTGCTTATCTCTGCATGTGAGGTCAGGTGGTACCAGCTCTTCTCTCCAGAAGCCCAGACTGCAGCATGGAATAAAGATTCAAAGAGTAATGGGAAAATGGTGTCAACAATCAGAAGGGGCCTGTCTAGAGGGAATGAAACTGTTTTCTTTCCTGGGGAAAGGATAGCTGTGCTTTCTCTACTGCAAGTCTTGGGGATACAGTGGGATCAGACTAGCCTGAATAGTAGCATGAGCTAACCATAAAAAATGATGAACAAGAGGAAGTCAAGTATGACATATGACATTATGAACCCATTAAATTGAGAAACTATTCAAACATTTTTCCAGTGGGAAACTTTGACTGTTTTCCAATAAAGTTTTCTTTCTAGGCCCCAGGTTTCACAGCTTGAACTATTCCTGTTATTTGAAATGTATCTTACCCTGAAGCACTTCTATATTTAATGGAAAAATAAAATGGGGCAACTCATTCGAGAACTTTTACTTTCTGCTCCCATATTATATCCTTTAAGAAATGTTAGTTTATAACTTTCAGCAGGAATTTGAAAACAATTTTGAAGTCTTTACTATATCCCTATCTCAAATACCCACATTAACATAGTCAGAAAACAGGCCTGCCAGCAATGAAGCCATAGTGAAACTCCTGGGAAAGATGTGCCAGTACCCCAGTGCTTTTCCCTTCATGACACAATAAAGTCTTTAAGTTGGGGCTGGCAGTGTTTCCCAGGACTTGGGCTTGGAGTTAAAACCCCACTGACACATATGGGATAGTTTATAGCTTTTAGAGGCATTGCTTTAGGGTCTTTGCAGGCTCCTGTACCTGACTGCAGAGCATTTACAGTCAGCTCCTCTTCTGACCACCAACCTGGGAGCCAGAAAGACCCAGTGTTTGTCAGGAATGATTAAGCTGTGGACATGTGCATATCCAGATCTGATGCCTTGATCCAGCAGTGGATCACGGACAGCAGCACATAGAGTGGAGCCTTCCCTGAACAGGAGGTGTGAACAGGCCAAGGGAAAGTGTGGGGATGCAGCAGAGCAGACTCTGTGTGTCCATTCCTCCAAAATATACTGCCTTGTTTCCTGAAACAAAGTGTCAGGGGCTGCCCATTACCAGGATCATGGTTTTACTGCCCACCTGAAAGGCATTGTAAGGTAGATAAATTTCAGTAAAACTTTGAGTCAAAATTTCCAGTGCCATCTCTCTCTGATTCTTGGCTATACCCAGGAGGTCTATGAGTCAAATACAAACAAGACCAGAACTCTGTCTAGAAGCTCTGACAGATTCCCAGCCCAAAGCTAAATGGCCTTAGGTGTCTTGTTCTGGGTGACCTACTTGTTTCTCTGCCTTACAGTGTTTGGGGATGAGTAGCATCTCATCTTTTTTTTCTCTTTTTTTTTTTTTTTTTGGTGACAGGATCTCGCTGGAAAGCTATGACAAACCTAGAGAAGCAGCCATACTATGAGGAGCAGGCCCGGCTCAGCAAACAGCACCTGGAGAAATACCCAGACTACAAATACAAGCCCAGGCCAAAGCGCACCTGCCTTGTAGATGGCAAGAAATTACGCATCGGCGAGTACAAGGCCATCATGCGCAACAGACGCCAGGAGATGAGGCAGTACTTCAATGTTGGGTATGGCACCTTCCAAAATTACTGCTCAGCTCATCAAAAAAAAAAAAAAATCAGAGAGAATTTTTAACTGTCGTTTATTGGCAAGAACATTAGATACTGCTGATAGAAAATGAGAGTTGTATTTTGTAACAAAGTTTTCCAGGAGGAAGTTAGGCCGGTTTAGGAGTCTTTTAGTTGGCTCTGTTTTATACTCATCTTAACACCTCAGCCAGCTGTCTCATTTCCACTCTGATCATGAAAGAAAAAGTTTTAAGATTTTCAAATGAAACATAGGTCTTCTAGTAAAGCCTTATAAGTATTACGAGGCTTCAGAGAGAGTATCTCAATGAATCTGTGGTAGTGTCTCTTGATCCAAAAGCCAAAAAAAAGAAGTTTGCATTCAGTATGATCGGTGGCAAGTGGTCTGCAAAAAGAATGCTGAACACACTGAACTTGAGCTGGAATATGGACGTGGCTCAGTTGATTCATATCAAGCTGTATCCATATCATGTCTACATTGTTCATTTGTCCTTCCAGGGAGTGTCTTACAGTCCAGCAAGTTAAATGCTTTCTGTTGAGCAGAAATTTTGAGACCATTTCTGAGAAACAGCTAATAGATTAGTTTGATATGAATAGAATAAAATATGCCTAGAAGACTAGCATATATTTTCCTTCTGCAGATATTCCTTGGTGTTGGTTACAGCAGATCAAAAAGAATCCAAAGTAATCAAATATTCCACAGTATTTCTGTATTCACTTGAGAAAATTAAAAGCTACACAGGGATCCTGAAAAAAAAAAAGCAAAACCAGCAACAAGAGCGACCCTCTGAAATAATGGAATTTCTGTTCTGTTTCATCTTAATTTGGAATCCTTTCGGTATTAACTGGGTTGCACATCTCTTTAGTTAATGGCTAGAAGGTAGCAATAAAGGAGAGAACATCTATCCAGTGACAGTTAAGTGTCATCAGACTGTGTTTTAAACAGCTACAGTGTGCATTGTTAGAATAAGCCGCTCAGCAGAGAAATCTGAGCTGCTTAACCCTGTGGTGCTGGCAGGTCCAGTGATCCCAGTGGTAAGCACTGAAACAAACACAGGGAAGTCAGCCAACATTCGGCATCAAGAGATTAAAAAAAGAGGAGGGGGCCTTATGGAAAAAGAATAGGTGGCAACAGAGCCCCCAAAACACTGCTTATCTGGTTAGCATGCATGCCTCATCATGGGAAAAAAAACTAACCTTGTAACATTCTGCCTACAGAAATTCAGCTTTCCAAACAAGGCTGACATTGAAATCAAGACATTTCTGGAGGTAATTTGCACTGGGGCATCAGAGCGCAGAACTTGGGGCAGAATCTTTCTGGAAGCAGCTGGCAGAGTGGCCAGTGGCTGCAGTGGGGCCCGTGTGTGATGTCACCAGTCACAGCACTACAGTTGCATTCCTGGTTTAAGTTCCCCATCTGTTGCATCCGCCAGTAAAGGTCATTTAGGGCTAAACTCTTAAACACCAGCCCAGCTCCTGTCTGGGCTCCACAGTAAGTGCTTGGTTTAACAGTAACTGTGGCTATGCTGGAGACATCACAGTGGGAAGGATTGGGAATTTTGTGATGTTCCCTATTTCTGTGTCCTCATCTTCAGTGGTAGCATCAAGCATGGCCTGCTGAGAACCCTAATACATTACCATCTGAGGACTGCTGCAAGATCCTCTAGGCTGGACATGTCATAGAGGTGGAAAAATACTATTCTTAAAGTATTTAATATTTGAAAAGCACTCTGAAAGGCACCATTTAAGTGCAAAGTATTAAATATCATTAAATATTAAAACTAATTTAAGTGTGCTGAATCTTGTTGCAGAGATGCTGACTTCAGAAAACAAAAGCCTTCCTACTGAATTAGGAATAAAATGCAAATTAGATCTTCTCCTTACTTGAAGAGCTCTATCTTCAGCTGAGACAATTTGAGTTGTTTCAGAAACACAGAAATAAGGGTTCTGTGGAGGGAAGCCTTGCTTGGATGGCAGGCAGGAGGTATCTGACAGTGCAGCAAGCAATTCCAAACAAGTATAAAGCTGTTTGGCAGAGGAAGGTATTTCAGAATCACTGTACTGTGTGAGGCTTACTGTGCATCCAGGGCACAGGCAGGCAGGGGAACAGGGAAGAGTTTCATTCTTAATTAAGAATGTTCATCTCAAGAGACTCTGCCCTGTCTCCTGTGGCACGGCTTTTCAGTGCAGATGGACACACCGCTGATGACATTACAACATGAAGCATGTACTGAACAGAATTACTGCAATGGAATTACTTCATGCAGGAAGGGAACAAAAGGAGCATGAATTTTAAACCTCTAGGCTTGTTGGGACTCTGAAGCTTCTCAGGGAAACAAACACTAGTGTAACATAGCTAGTGTTCTTGATGCAAAGGGAATTTCTGTGGCCTGGAATAATTCTTCTTTCATTACTGCAGAGAGGTTTCCAAGGCTTAGATGCTGTATAAAGGCATCCTGTAGAAGATTTTCTCAAATGCTTATGTGTTTCCTTGCTTTTTATTTATTTTTCAATAATGCCCACTTCCGTTTTAAGTCTGCCTTTTCCTAATTTTATCCACCTTCCTTCAGAGAATCTGCTTTTCACAAGGGCTGCTCCCAGTGGAAACTCTCACCTTCCAGTGAGAGGCCTTTAGTGATCCATCCTATAAACTCATGTTGGCTCCAGAAAGCCCACTGTTCCTGTCTCTAGTAATGACCAGGTCCCTGAATGAATGTGGAGTAAGCATTGTCTCTGCTTTCTCCTCATCCAGTGGCATTTTCCTGCAGCAACTTCTCATTCCTGTGCAATCTACCTAGACCTTGCTGCCTCTCTCCTATTGGCAATTTATGTCTAGTTACTGTGACTTTTATGTTCAGTCCTGATAGCAGATCGGATTTTTCAAAAGAGAGATAATCAAAATATACAGGTTTTAAGCTGGACCACAGTTGGAAAGAATGTTTCTTTTTGGGTGGCACCAAGCTGATTTAGAAAAGAAGTTTCCCTGACAAGCAGGCAAGCTGAAGCTGTGTAGTTCAGGTAGGGCTAGAGATGTTTAGAGTGATGGGTTACTCTTCTAGCCAGATCTTACGAGCTCTAAGGGGACCCATCAGACCCAAGATAGCCTAGCTACCCCGAATGGCATAAAAATAGCAGGATGGCTTCTGAGGCAGTGTTGGAAACAGAAAAATGTTTAAGAAAAGGCAAAATAACAAAACTCTTACAGAGAAAACCTGAGCCAGGTGCAAGAGGTTCTTGCTCCTGCTAAAACACTTCACAAAAGCAATTAGTTCCTTTGTTCTCTTCTTTCTCTAGTGAATTGCTTAGGCGGGACTTCTTGGCCTCGGTCCAATCGGCCAGCCCCAGGTCTGAGGTGAAGTCTCAAAAGTCCTATGAGGTGTCTCTGCTCCAAATTTGGGAGAGAAACTTCTGGGCTTTTTACCTTTTTGAGCAGATAAAGAACAACCTGGTCACTCTTTGAACAGGGGTACATTCCTACAACAGAGGTTGGGTTTTCTTATCAGCAGAATTGATTTGGGTTTGATGTACGTTTGTGGAGCATCGTTCAGTGAGTTTTGAATACTGATACAAGAATTCCTCTGCATACCCAAGAATATCCGCCATTGAACTTCCCCTCCTCGTATTCCATGCAGTATTCCAACATCCTTTTCCTCTCTTCCTCCTGCCAGGCAACAAGCACAGATTCCCATTGCCACAGCGGGCGTCGTGTACCCGGGAGCCATCGCCATGGCGGGAATGCCTTCCCCACACCTGCCCTCGGAGCACTCGAGCGTGTCCAGCAGCCCCGAGCCCGGCATGCCTGTCATCCAGAGCACTTACGGAATCAAGGGCGAGGAGCCGCACATCAAGGAGGAGATGCAGCCCGACGACGTCAACGGGGAGATCTACGATGAGTACGATGAGGAGGAGGACGACCCCGATGCAGACTATGGCAGTGACAGTGAAAACCACATCGCGGGGCAAGCCAACTGATTGGGGTCCCAATGTCTCATGACCTGCAGGACTTCAAGGAGAAAAGAAAAAAAAAAAAAATAAAGCCCCATCTGGTTTATCCTTGCCAGTGGCCAAGCACATTAACTTTCTCATACACTGACTGTTACTTTAACTGTTAGTCTTAACTAGTTGGGACATCAGCTGACTAATAGACATCAGCCTGCATCAGAAGAAAAAAGGCTCAGAAGAAAGGAAACAAAGACAACAACAACAACAACAGAATGATATAAGCTATGGGTAAAATAATGCCAGTAATTCAGCTGCTATACCCAAGCACTGAAGTCTTACCCGTTGACCTTTTATTATTTTTTTTTTTTTTCAAATAAACTTTATGGCTGTTTGTTCTACAATGTTCTAGAAATTCTCACTCAGGTACACAGTGCCAACAAGTGGCTTGTGAATGTGTTTTGTTGTTTTGTGCTACAGTTTAAAGAGAAATAATTTTTTTTTTTTTGGTAATGCACCTGACAGGAAAAAAAAAAAGATAAAATTTCTTTTAACCCCCTCTGTCTCCTCCTCCTCCTTCTCCTCTTCTTCCTCTTCCTCCTCTTCCTCCTCCTCCTCCCTGTCAAATCTGGGTCAGAAGTGTGTGTGTGCGCATGCCTGTGCGCGTGGCTGGCAAGGAAGGAAGTGGGGAGTCTTTCTGTTAACCCCAACAAGCATTTCCGTTCAAGAGAGGACTTCTCTTCATCAGTTGCACACCATACTGAGTCTTTGACCAAGTGCCAAATTTGTACTAAAGCGCTGAACTAGTCCAATTTGCTTTTTTTAGGTTGGTCTCTTCTTGTTTTGTTTTTCTTTTTCTTTTCATTTGCTTCTTCCTCTGTCTTAAGTTAGGACAGTGTTATATCTTAGACAATCCCTTGAAGAACCTGATATACCAGCAGCTGGTGAGATTAGACATATATTTTTGGTTTTGCTTTTGCTTTTTAAAGGAAACTGTAGGTGCTGTTCTCAGGTGAAAAAAAAAGAGAGAGAGAGAGAGAGACATAAGGAATTTAGAGAAAAAATATTTTATGGTCTTGGATTTTCATGTGTGCGTGTTTATGGTACTAATAAGAATAATCTTGGACTGTCGTGGGCAAAAAGCATGTTTCAGAATGAAGTTCTGCACCCTCCAAATGACTTGGTCTGTAAGAAACTTTTAATTTACACTTCAAGTGGCAGCATAAACAACATAAAAGGCTTGCCCAAAATGTGGTTTGTTCTGCATGGGACGCAGCAACTGGAAATGTTACCAAGCGCTGAGCATAATTAAGTTACCACCAACTGGGTCCAGTTCTGATGAACTCGTACCTTCAGGGTGGTTGAGTACTGATTTCTGATTCAAAAGGCAGGGGTTTTTTCACTGATTTTTTTTTTCTCAAGTGGACTGGCAGAAACTCTTCTTTTATCAGTGAGGTTGTTTGTACAGGAAGGAAGTCTAATAACTATGGAGAGATTTCTGTATTTGAAGTGGGGTTATAGGAACTCAAACGGTTGCAGTGCTGAGTTTTCCTCACTGCTGCCTCTCACAACTGCAAAATCATTCTCCTGTGCTAAAATATTTTCAGTGTTGTTGTAGCATTCACATTGCTTGGGCAGTTTTGTCTTCCTTGGGCAGCCACAGCCAAATGAGGAAGCTGTCTGGGAGCTCCTCAGTGCCCTGGAAAGGAAGGACTTGGGATTGTGCTGAAGCAAAAGCTGTCCTCTGAATTGTTTTTTTAACTGAGGATGCCAACGTTATGTTGCTTCCTAGTAAATTCCTACTCTCAGAGGGAGCTGCATTGCTGTTATCACCTCTGACTTGTAAAATTAGCCCCACGCATCATAGTGGCAGTGAGATGGCAGCCCAAGCACTCACCAGAACCTGCTCACCACTGTTTGGCAACACCGATTTTGCAAACAGTCCCTTAATCAAGCAAATTCAGCCCTTGATGCCAGGTGCAGGATGAACAGGACAGGGTGGAAGGGGGGAATGCCTTTCTTTGCCTCTTGAAATCCCACTTGAAGTGCAAGTTGACCTCTGCAGACCTTGTGCAAAGCAAAAAGCAAATGCCATTGAAGACAGTACTCCGATGAGCCGTTTGGACATGAGATAGTTTTACCCTGCTACATCCCTTTCCTTTTTCCTCTGTTTTCCCTGTTTTGATTTCCACCTCTGCTTTGAAAAATTCTTTTCTATTTTCTCTCTCTCAGAAGATTTGCTCTGAAATTATGCTTGGAGTAGCTGATCATATCCTCCATGTCAGAGAGGGTTCTTTTTTGTTTGTATTTTATGACTGTGTTGGGGTTTTTTTCTTTTCAGTTGAACTGCCTCTTCTTGCTAGTGTTGAATGGTAATTATAATAATAATAATAATAATGGTCAGCTGTTCCCAGATTAGTAAATTATGTATAATTTATTTACACCTCCCCTTTTTTAACTTTATTTTATTCTGTTCTAATTTGGCAGTGCAGCAAATGAAGCTGTTAGGCTATTTAAAATGGATACTTCTCCCCACCTTACCTTTTTATATATATATAAATATATATATATATACATATGAAAACAAATCGCTTCTTCTTCTGCTCACACCATTTCTCTTTCTTTTATTTTAATTTTGGCCCCAGCCATGTCAACTTCTGATGTTTATTATGATGGAGTGAATTAATGGGAGTGTTGTTTTCAGTCTTAATTAACTTCTGCTCTCTCATCACTTATTTTAGTTATTTAATTACACCAGTCATCTAGAGCCAATTTTTTTGAAGCACTCTGTTTGGATAAGAAGGAAAAAAAAAATAGACAATTGTTTTTATATCATTATTATGTACAATGTGAAAACAGATATTTGCTCCTTTTTATTTTTTTTTAAACTCTTAAATTTGTTCCCTGTCTTTGTGAACAAATTACTTCTGACTCTTGTGGGTTCACCTCATATTTGCTGGATGCTTGATTTCCACCACAGATTAGAGACTCTATGGTTTAATTGTGTCACTTCGGGCTACCAGAATACTTTGTTTTAGCTCCAGGTAGGTACCACGGTGCCAGGTGGGATTGGAGCAAGTCTTGGGATGGGAAGGGTCAGTGGGAAGGGGGCCCTTGGACTTCAGTGGGACCAAGTTTCAGCCCTGAATTCAGCGGGAGCTGCTCCTGGAGGCAGCCTGGTGTCTGTGGGCAGCTGCCTTTCTCCAAGAGCCCCGAGCTTTTCCCACCACCTCAGCCAGGGCTCAGCTGAACGAGTTGACTTTGTTCCATGCACATTCCCTTCAGAGNCTTTATTTTATTCTGTTCTAATTTGGCAGTGCAGCAAATGAAGCTGTTAGGCTATTTAAAATGGATACTTCTCCCCACCTTACCNAAAAAAAAACAAAAAAGCAAAACATGCCTTTAGAAAAATTATCATCTCGTCTCAGGCTGTGGGAACAGGCTGCTTTAGCAGACATCGCCATCCTCTACATTTGGGACATTGAAACCAATGCAGAAATATTAAAAAGGAAAAAAAAGAGGCCAAAAGATGAAGACATACATTTTTAAAAAATGGCTCTGGGGTTCCAAACCAGCAAAATGCTTAACGCCCATGCTAATGTTTTCTTAGGTCCAAGGATGAGCACCCATGTATCCTTCAGCAGTAGAAGGCCAGATTTGAAAATAGGATACTGTTTGTCCCTTTTGAATTTTCTGGGGGGAAAAGAAAGAAAAACAAACTAAAAA